>PVJH01012202.1:0-65407 GCA_004026705.1 Nesogale talazaci
CCAATCGCGGCGGCGAGGCCGCGTCACGTGACGCGCGCGGCGCGCCGCCGTCACGTGACGCCCGCCCGCGGCCGCCCGGTCCCAGGCTCGCGCCCGCTTCCGCCTGACGCGCCCCCCGGCGGCGGCCGCGCAGCCCTGGCTCCTCGCGGGCTCGGGCGGCGGCGGCGGCGGCGGCGGCGGGGCCATGGCGAGCGGCGGCGGCGGTAACGCGGGCGCGGCCGGGGGCCCGGCGTGGGGCCTGAGCCTCGGCCTGGGCCTGGGGCCGCACCTCGGCATGGGGGAGGCCGCCGGCGAGGCGGAGGAGGAGGCGGCCGCGGCCGAGGCGGTGGGACGCCTGGCCACGACGTTGTGGCTGCGGCTCCGCGGCTGGGAGGCGGTGCTGGCGGCGGCGCAGCGGCTGCTGGTGTGGGAGAAGCCGCTGCACAGCCTGGTCACCGCGGCCGCGCTCAACGGCCTCTTCTGGTAACGGCCGCGGGGGAGGGGGCGGGGCCGGCTGCGCGGGAGGGCGGGGGCGGGAGGGGCCTTCGGTGCCATCCCCCTCGGGTGGGGCGGGGAGGGGGATGGAAGTTGTCGCTGGCCCCGCAAGGGGGGGGGGATTCATTCCCCCGTTTTTAAAGAACAAGAGTGCCCGGGGTCACTCACCCCTTCCCTGGCCTGTGGGTCTGGAGCTTCCTAGGCCTCCATCGGTGGCCCGGGAGCCTCGCTCCACGCACCTGCTCAGGTGTCTCTCTCTCTCTCTCTCTCTCTCTCTCTCTCTCTCTCTCTCTCTCTTCTCCCTTCCAAGGTTGCTGTCTGCGTCGTCCCTGCGCCCCATCTTCCTGCTCAGCATCTCGCTCTTGGCCTATCTCCTGCTGGACCTCTGGCAGCCTCGCTTCCTCCCCGACTTGTCCGGTGAATATGCCTCCGTCCACTCCCAACCCCCTCCTGGCTACTTCCTCCAACGGGCACAGCCGAGCTGCTGCCACCTGCCTCCCACGCACGGGTCCCCTTGCCACTGAGCAGAGAAGCAAGTGCCGCTTCTGTGCGACTGTCGGGACAGCCAGTTAGTGTGTGTGTGACCTCCTAGAAGTGGTTCAGCTGCTCATTGCCCCAGTCGTACTGGTAAAACAGACAGGACAAGGTCTCCTGCTGGGGACTGAGGTGGCCACGGAATGAGTGTCTACATATCTGGGGCACGGGAAGAGGGGTGACGTAAACAAGAGAGCATTGACCTTCCTGTTTCTCCTGTTGGCATGATGGAGGCTTTAGCTGCCCGTTAGTGGGAGTCGCTTGGGACATAAATACAAATAAGTTGCTTAGGGCCTGTGTCCGGAAAGGGCCACTTCTGGAGAAGGAGGCAGACATAGTCAGCGATGGCAATGTACTTCTCCCTGGGACTGGCTGCTGAAGGAAGGGCCAGTTAATTCTGCTTTGGGGAGTGTCCTCCAGGACTCCTCCCGCTCAATCACTTGCTCCCCCTCCCGCTCTCTCTAGCGTCATCCCCTGAGGAACCACATTCTGACAGGTGAGTGCAGGCCACCTCTTGAAAACAAAGATCCAGACCATCCTGTGTCCCTGGCGAGTGCCAATGTCACCCAGAGCAGGGCAGGACTGCCGGTTCTACAGGCACAGACTCCAGCCTAGCGAATGGATGGGTGACAAGTCACAGAGCCGGTGGGGGCGGGGGAGGGGGGAGGATCTTAGTGGCGGGGAGGTGGTGTGCCATGTCAGCATGTGCCAGCCTGCTTCTTCAGGGGCAGAGGACTTGGGGCCCTGGGCTATGCTACCCGGGACAACTGCCCACTGGGTGGTGGGATAGTCCATGCCCTTAGACTGAAGACCTCAGTAGTCTTCTCAGAGGACTTTGAATGCTTAGAGAGCTGGTGCCCGAGGCCTCCAGGGGTCATGTCATGTCTCCCCAGTGAGGGTGCGGGGTCAGGCGCCCAGCCGCACCTGCTGAGTGGGCCCGAGTTGTGCAGATACCTGGCTGAGAGCTGGCTCACCTTCCAGATTCACCTGCAGGAGCTGCTGCAGTACAAGAGGCAGAACCCTGCTCAGGTAAGCGCGCCCGCACCTTCCTGCAGATCCCTTGCTCTGGGGAGGGATGGAGAGGAGTCATGTGCATTTCTGCCGAAGGCACCTTGAAGGAAGAGATTGGGCCATCTCTTGGGGGCTGCACACTTAGGAGATAGCCCAGTACAGAGCCCAGAACCATGGAGTAAGCCAATGTTTGCTGGTGTTCAGACCTGTCTGGGCTGCCTGGTAGAGGGGTTTACTGCAGCTCTGGGTGTCCTGACCAGGTTCGGCATGGCTATGTGCTTACCCCAGGGAGGAGCCGAGGGCCTCAGCCCCCTACTCATCTGGGACTGGGTTCTTGTTTGCAGTTCTGTGTTCGGGTCTGCTCCGGCTGCGCAGTGCTGGCTGCACTGGGCCACTATGTTCCCGGCATTATGATCTCCTACATTGTCTGTAAGCTCCAGCCCCCGTACCCTTCCCCGTGCCCTTCCCCTTGTCATAGTTCCTGGGTCTGGCTCCCAAGGGAGGCCTCGGCTCAGTTCTCCTTGACCAGAGGCCGTCCGGGAGGGGAGGGGACTAGCACCGCCTGGTACGTCACCGCGCCGTCCCCTGGCTCGTGCTACGTGGGGGCACTGAGTAGTCTCTGCTCTGCAGTGCTGAGCATCTTGCTGTGGCCCCTGGTGGTGTACCACGAGCTGATCCAGAGGATGTACACGCGCCTCGAGCCCCTGCTGATGCAGCTGGACTACAGCATGAAGGCGGAAGCCGAGCCCCTGCACCACAAGCACGACAAGAGGAGTAAGGAACCCCCAGGAGGCCAGGGACGGGGGCGGGGCGGCGACTGCGAGCCTCCTGACTCGGGCTGCTTTGGCCCTGCATGTGCCCCAGCCCTGCCCCTGCTTGGTCACTGCCCCACGGCTCCTCCTTCCTGCAGAGTGGCAGGGGAAGGACGGTCCGCCAGGAAGCGAGGAGCCACTGGCTGAGACGGAGAGTGAAAGCGAGGCCGAGCTGGCCGGCTTCTCCCCAGTGGTGAGACCCCAGGGGCGGGCTGAGGACTGTGTGTCTGTGCCAGAGGTGCCACCTCCCCAGGGACTGAGAGACGGATGTCTGGGAGGACTCCTGGGACATGGTTCTCTCTCCCTCCTGACTGGTCCCGTCCGTCTCTGCCCGGTGCTCCTGCAGGTGGATGTGAAAAAAACAGCCCTGGCCTTGGCCATCACAGACTCGGAGCTGTCAGATGAAGAGGCATCTATCTTGGAGAGCGGGGGCTTCTCCGTGTCACGGGCCACAACTCCGCAGCTAACCGATGTCTCTGAGGGTACGGGGAGCCCTCTGCCACCGCCACCCCCAGCCTCCACTGCACTCAGTTCCCAGGCAGGGAGCCGAGGCCACCGTCTGGGCCTGCTGCAACACCCCAACTCCTTTGTTCTCACACAGATCTGGACCAGCAGAGCCTGCCCAGTGAGCCAGAGGAGGCCCCGAGCCGGGACCTGGGGGAAGCGGAGGAGGCACAGCCAGTCCCCCACGAAGAGCTGCTGGCCCCTGCTCAGGCGCTTTCAGGGCAGGCCCTGGACTCGGAGGAGGAAGGTGGGGCAGCGGCCAAGGACACCCTGCTCCGCCTCTCCTCTCCCCTTCACTTTGTGAACACGCACTTCAATGGGGCAGGGTCCCCTGTGGACGGAGTGGCATGCCCCTCAGGGGTACCTGTGGAGACACTGAGCCCAGAGGCAGTGAGTGGTGACCTGACCACTCTGCCCAGCCCCCTGTCACTCCCACTCGGCCTTGCCGAAAGTGACCCAGTCCCCTCGCCCCCCAAAAGCCCATCTATCCCTCAGGACCCCCCTCAGCTCCTGCCCGCTCCTGAGGAAGAAGAGGTGCTGGTCTCTGAGGACTTTGAGTTGCTGGATCAGGGGGAGCTGGAGCAGCTGAATGCGGAGCTGGGGTTGGGACCAGAGACCCCCCACAAGCCCCCTGACACCCCACCCCCAGAGCCTGATACCCGAGCTCTACTTCAGTCAGACCCAGAGGCTCGGGCCAGGCCGGAGCCCTGAGCCAAGGGAGTGGAAGCTGCAGGGCAGTGGGTTTCCTGGAGAGGGCTGTCAGTCTTCCTCTTCCCCCCACTCCTTGGGAGTGGCCTTGCGGGGGGAAGCTGGCTGTCCTTGGGCAGACAGTGGCCCCTCTCTGCCTGCCCGCCTGCCTGCTGTCCTGGGTCTGGTGCAGTAGCCGGGCCTGGCATCAGTTTTAAGTCTGTAAATAGTCTTACACGAGGGTAAGCGGGTGTGGGCAGGGCCGTGCGGCCTTCCTGCCGTCTGCACTGTCTGCACTCCTGCCTGCCCTCACTTTTCTCTTCATTCCGTTGCACCCGGGCCCTGGGCTTGTGTCTCTTGGTCTTTTTTTTTTTTTTTTCTACTTTAATTGTTATTATTTTCTTTCCTATTCCTCAGGGACTTGTGCTCTGCCCTCCTGTCCCACGTGGTCATTTAGTTCCCAGCACTTTATTATTCTCTCCTGGCCCGTGCTCCTCTGTCCCCAGGCCCGCCCTTAGAAGCTCAGCCCCTGCCCATTCCCGCCTCTTCCTACCTAGCAGGTCCTGGCCAAGCTTCAGGGAGGTTCCCGGTGTGAAGAGGTAAAGACTCAGACCTGGGGGGAGGGTCAGCATAGCTGTGTCCCCAAGTCACTAGCCAGTGTCACCCCAACACACCCTCGCCCTAGTGTATCCAGGCCTCTGATGCCGAGGGAGAACGGGATCCCCTGTGGCTGCGGTTGGGGCAAGGGACCTCATCACTATCCAAGGGAGGGGTGGGCTGTGGGTTGTCTGAGTGATGGGACCTCCCCCTAGGGGTCAGGAAATGGACGGTAACATCTGTGCAGAAAAATAAAGTGCAGATTGGCTGGTACTGCTGCTGCCTGCTTGCCTGTCTCACTGGAAGCTTCTCTGATAACTCAAGCTTTGCCCGCCTCACTCCTGCCCGCTGGTTCTCAGTGTCGATCCTGGTGGCGATTTACCTTGGTGCAAAAGGAAGCCAGAACAATTACCTAGATGACCGGAGCTTCCCTCAGCCTGCTTTCCTGGCAGTGACGTGGTTAGTGAAGGGGAACGTGTGTGGCTAAGGAGGAGCTTGCCCGAGCTTCCCCATCAATAGAAATGGGGGCCCACAACCATTGTCATCTCCCATGTTCCCCCAGGCCTGACGCCACAAGAGAAAGTTCTCACCCTGCTCCCGATGAACACAACTTGCTCAGCCTGTTAGATCTGTTCCCACAGAGAGATCACACAGCCTGGGTACCCTCATAAGTGCTAGGCACTGTTTTAAGTCATTTATTTGTTAACGCAAAACCAAACTCGCCACCAGTGAGCCGATTTCCAACTCTTGGTGATCTTTTAGGATAAAGTAGAACTGCCCTGGTAGGTTTCTGAGATCGTGACTCTTGAGAAAGGCTCAAAGATCCTCCATGGAGCCACTGCTGATCTCAAACTACTAACCCTTGGGTTAGCAGCCCAATGCATAATTCGCGACATAGCCATGACTTTCACAATTTCTATGTAGTAACAGTGTCCTCACAGTTCTGAGGTGGGAACTTGTTCCATCCAGAAAGACACCAAGCCTAGTAAAGGATAGGCCCAGGCTCCCAACCCCGTCTCCTCTGGCAGACGCCAACTCGCTGACGACGAGTCGATCCGGACTCCTGGTGACTGTGGTGCAGACTAGAACTGCCCCGTGGGTGTCCAAAGCACTCTGTGCAGGAGCCGGAAACGTCATCTTTGTCCTGAGGAGTAGCTGGTGAGTTCAAACTGCTGACCTTCCCATGAACAGGCCAACTACCCCACCTCATTTAATAGCTTGCCTTTGCCGAGGATGGCGGACCTACGGGGAAGAAGAATATGAGAAAGGACCCAGACAGAGCCTAATGGGTCCATGCCCTCAATCTGTGGCTGGAGGGCCTGTGACAGTGCTCCCTGTCTCCCAAGCTGGCTTCCTTAGCTCAACTCTTCTGAGTGAGATTTTTTTCCTCTAGATTGTCTCACATTTCACAACCTTTCAGGGTCAATGAAGGTTCCTGCACCAGAGAGATGGGTGGGGGTGGAAGTCAGCTAATTGGAAATGATAGAAAAATATGGGCGGGCTTATTTTAAAAATTGGTAGGAAAGTGCTATTATCCTTCCGCTTCCCCACAAACTTTCTGAGCCCCCTCGTAGAACTGAGCCATCAGAAAGATGGCCACGTGGCCCAGCTTGTATCCATTTCCACGTGAAGCCCACAGATTGCAAGCAGAGCCGAAGTCTGACTGTGCTGAGACTCCTCTGGGCGGTCATCCGAGCTGGCCGAAGCTTCATTATCAAGATGCCCTGGCCATTTAAAGGATAAGAGAAAACTTTGCATAGGAGTGAAAGGAAAATGAGCAGAAATGTGAAACCTACAATTAGGTTAAGGAAAATAATCACAGCCAGAAATACCAGGTGAGGGAGAAGAACTGACTGCCGGTGCATGCTGGGGTGGGTGGAGTGCCTTTCCGTCCACTCTGTGTTCAAGCTGAGCGCTGGGCGCTGCCCTCATAGATTGCAGTCTGCAGAGCCAGGGAGAGTGTGGAGACTGCCCCGTGTGATGGCAACCTGTCAGGAGATGACTTGCTGGGCGCGTGGGTCTCTAATGGCCCAGTGAGAACCTCGGGAAGAGCCGCTCTTGGAGGAACCGCAAGTGTTGACTGCGAAAAGAGAAAGCCAAGGTGGGCCCTCAGCCGTCTGCAAGCGTCGGAAGGGTTGTCTGCTGGGCTTCAGAGGGCAGAAAGGGAATCTTTGAATCGGTTTCAATTTCGGAGTGCTAGGCAGAATTTGGTTTTCTGGTCAAAGGGTTTGGTGAAACAGCAGTTAAAAGTCAAAAGATCTTTAAAAGTCGAAAGATCAAAGGTAGGTACTCTAAGAATCAGTTTCATCATGAGAGAGCAGTTGGTGTCTAACTGAAGTCTGCCTGGGACTTCTCTGCCTCCGCCTGCTCCCTGCATTGGCATTTCCTTAGGTGCATCACCCCTTGCTTTTCTTTCCACTCTGTTCTCCGTGTCCAGACCACTTCTCGTCTCCACACCAGAGCCCCCGCCCTCTCGCACCGGATAGGACCTCTGCGGAGTGCAAGCAGCCGAGCGTTGGGCTAAGATGTGAAAGGTTGGCGCTTCAGATCTACCCCAAGGCACCTTGAAAGACAGGCCCGGCAGTTTCTTCTTGACCACCTTCTGGAGTAGTTCTACCCAGCTCTCCCCAGGATGCCTGGAGCTAGGATTGACCCCATGGCAGCCAAGTGCACATCAGACACGGATTTCGTGACCCCTTGCCGAGCACTCCCAACGAGGCACCTCCCCTTGAGTGTCTCTTGAGCACCTCCTGCTCAGCATGCCCCCAAACCGGGCACGTGCTCTTCGCATGCTGCGCTTCGCCCCCAAGAACAGGCTTTCTGGAGCTCCTCTTTGCCAGCTGTGACCACCCCAGACCAGCTCCCTGCTCCCTCACCCCCGTCCGTCTTCAATTGCTGTCCTAATTATTTCTTGATTCTGTCGCTTATCACAGCCATCATTCAACGCTCCTCTTCTCTGACTTGGTTCACTGCGACAGTTTCCCTGACACCCCGCTGTCCTTCACACCCAGCTCACTGGTGGTGGTGACGTCAGGGGCTACTGAGTCCATTTGAACGGCCCAGAGGGCGTTGCAGGCTGCCTTCGTTATGGGAGCAGACCCCCACCTCTTTCTCCCATGACACTGCTGCATGGGTCCAAACCCCCCGCCGTTGAGTCCGCAGCCCAGTGCTTAACCATCGCTCCTCAACAAGGTGGCTGCATGGCTCTATTTAAAATGTAAGTGCTCTTTCCGCTCCTTAATATTCATGAAATACTAATCTCTGTCTGCACGATATAATTCAAGCTACTGGATAAGGGAGGCTAAGAGGGTCTTTTTATTATTGAATGCTTTTATAGAGGGCTCTTACAGTTCACATCACAATCCATTGTGTCAAGCACACTTGTGCGTGTGCCATCATTTTCAAAGCATGTTCTTTCTGCTTGAGCCCTTGATGGCAGCTCCTTTTTTCCCCTCCCTCATGAACCCTTGATAGACTATAAATTATTCTTTTCTCCCTACCCCCACCCAGAGCCCCTCGATAGATTACAAACTGCTATTATTTAAGAAAACGTCTGGCCATTCCCTGTCTTGTTTTAGGCAACAGCAACATCAAACACTGAACAGCTTGTTCTTCCCTCTGCTCAGCTGAACCTCCCACCTAAAACACCCTGCACGCACGTGCGCGCGCGCACACACACACACACACACACCTAAAACACCCTGCACATGCACACGCACGCGCACACACAGAGTCTCACCCCTTGGCAAATGCCTCACTTGTTCTTTAAGATGTTCTTCAGCCCACACCTCGTCTACAAAGGCGCTCCTGAAAACCCACGCTTCCAGCTGTACGTGATATGACTTCTAGTCTTTCCACAGTCTCTTGGGCTTACGTCTCACTTGCACGTATCACCGAGAGGTTTCTTTCTTTCCCCATAGTGTGTATGTAGGGTATATGTGAAAAAACAAATGCACATCTTCGGCTATAGGCTTATTTTTTACTGTTAACCATTTTATTGGGAGCTCTTACAGATGTCACACCATGCAGTATTGTATAATTGCTGCCTCAATACGTTTTAAAACATGTTCTTCTTGATCTCCTTGATATCAGCTCCTCTTAATCTCCCTCCCCCTGCCCCTTAGGAGCCATTTTTTTTTCATATAATAGTTTTTGTTTCTCTTGGTTTTTTTTGGTTTTTTTTTTTGGGGGGGGCATCACTGCTCTCCAGTGGTGGGAGTAGGAGGCCCAGCCCCACTGCTGGAATTGAACCTCCGTCCCAGTGGGCCCCAGTCCCGCGCACAACCACGACGCCACTGGGGCTCAGCCCTTTGTTTCTCTTTTGCCATATCTGACACCATCCAATGTATCCATTCACATACCATTCTGTTGTTGGTGCCCCTTCAGTGGGGTTATTCGGCCATCAGTGCTATCTGCTCCCTATTCTACCCTTCCCCACCTCTTCCCGTACCCCCAGGGGACTGTGGCTCCTCTTACTGTTCCTGAAAGGTTACTTATCTTCACTTTCATGTACTGAATGATCTTATACAAATGAACATACACAAATCTAATAAGAATAATGAGGTAAAACAAATAAAAACCATAAGACTAAAGGGAGGAAATGTGAAAGAACTGGAGGATAGTGATGTGGTTCATTAATGTTATACAGCACCTTTTCCATGTGGTCCTTCTGCAAGGGACTGTCCGATCCTCTTACAGGTGGTTTTTTGGGGGGGTCTCCACTGCATCCATTCACCTGGCATCAATTTGGTTGATTTCAAACTTCCGACACCTCTTCCCGTTGACATCTCCTGATCACACAGGCTGGCATCTCTTTCATGTGGGCTCCGTTGCTTCCCTGCTAGGTGTTCGCTTGTTTGACTGTAAGTATAGGCTCATCCGGGCATGCAGGAGCTGTGCGTCATTCCTCTGACTCACCCAAAGCCTAGCTGCAGTGAAGGGAAGTCACGGGCTCTGGCTCTTGAGTCCATAGCCTTTGTGAGTCTCACGGAAGACTGAGTGGGAGCATGCCAACAAAATGTAGCGTGGCGGAGGCCTCGCAGGAGGGATGGGTAGATTTTGTCTTTCTGCTGAATGTGAGTAGGCCCATATTCAGAAACAAGACAGGGTATGGCCCTGCCATCACACAAAGAGAGTCACTAGTGGACTGTGTGAGGTCCCTGTAACTCAACAGTGCCATCACAGCAAGATCTACTTAAGGGATCACTTTTTCATCAAAAGGAAATCACTTCATTTTCAATTCTTTACTCATATATTTTTTAAGATAGATTTTTTTGTTGTTTTTTGGGGTTTTTTGGGGGGCATCACTGCCCTCTGGTGGTGGGAGTAGGAGGCCCAACCTTTGCTCCTATGGAGCTGGAATTGAACCTCCACCCCAGTGGGCTGCAGTCCCGCGCACAACCACTACGCCACTGGGGCTCAGCCCCTTTACTCGTATTTTCAATTTCATCGTTGCTGAATTTTTTTTTACTCTAAGATTGAGCCTTAGATGAGCCAGTCAGGGTGCAGGTTAGCAGCTATGAAACATACAACTTCCCTCTAGTTCTTAAATGCTTCCTCCCCCCAACTATCATGATCCCAATTCGACCTTACAAATCCGGCTAGATCAGAGGATGTACACTAGTACAGATAGGAACTGGAAACACATTGAATTCAGGAGAGACAATCCCTTCAGGACCAGTGGTGAGAACATCAATACCGGGAGGGAGGAGGGAAGGTGGGGTAGAAAGAGGGGACCTATTATAAAGATCTACATACAACCTGCTCCCTGAGGGATGGACAATAGAAAAGTGGTTGAAGGGAGGCATTGGACAGAGTAAGATATGACAAAATAATAATACATTATCAAGGGTACATGAGAGAGAGGGGAAATAAAGAGCTGATGCCAGACGCTCAGGTAGAAAGCAAATGTTTTGGGAATGATGAGGGCAACAAGTGTACAAATATGCTTGACATACAGTGGATGGATGGATGGGTTGTGATAAGAATTGTATGAGACCCCAATAAGATGATTTTTTCTGTTTGGGGCATTTTTTTTTTTTTTTGCATCAATGAGATGATTTTTTTTTTGGACATCACTGCCCTCTGGTGGTGGGAGTAGGAGGCCCAGCCTTGCCGCCGGATTTGAACCTCCAACCCAGTGGGCCACAGTCCCACGCACAACCACTATACCATCGGGGCTCAGCCCAAGATGATTTTTTTTTTTAAAAAAGATCATGCCTTATTAAATTTACCTTTGGAGGAATTACATTAAAATATAAAAGAAACATGTAGATTTCATCTTTATCACCTTAGAAGTTTCCTCTTTAATATTGTGGTGTTTTATTGACTTGCTGAGCTCAGATGCCTGTGCCCCAGGGAACAATGCTGTCCGGTACCTGACAGTTTAGGGGTCAGACCATTATCCTCCTTGAGGTTTCCATCTACTGGTTTTCAGACATTGATTGCCAGGCCTTTCTTCCTTGTGTATTTTAGTGGGAGCTGGGCACAACAGCCACACACCAGCCTCCACTGACAGGTCGTATCTGTGTGTGAGATACCTTGAGCAGGAATCTGAAGCAGCTCTCCCTCAGGAGGAGCAGAGAACTACACTACTAACCCCCCCTCCCCCCCCTCCCCTCCCCTGTGTGCTACCTCCACATCTGAGCAGCGGCACAGCAAGGCCAGTGGGGAGCCCTCTGGACACAGACAGACCTCACTGTCTGAGGGCCTCCTATAGGGTGATGTGGCAGGTAGTTGAAGCCTGGCTGTCCTGCTCCAGTGGCCACACTCAAGAAGACCCTGGGTAACTTTTTTCGGGTTCACCCTCTCCAGAGAGTCTGACAGCCATGACTTGAGGTCAGAGAAGGGCAGTCACCTGGGTGCCCAGGCTAGAAGAGGGACTTGGAAGAACTAACAACTCTTTTTTTTTTTTTTTAAGCAAGTCAAATTGCTTGGTTTTTATTTTATTTGGGGGGGGGGGGTGGCGTGGGCATCACTGCCCTCTGGTGGTGGAAATAAGAGGCCCAGCCTTTGCTCCTGTGGAGCCGCTGCTGGAATCGAACCTCCTTCCCAGTGGGCTGCAGTCCCGCGCACAACCACTCCGCCACCGGGGCTCAGCCCCTAACAACTCTTTATAAAGGCTTCAACCACACTCTGTTTTCTCCTCCATCCTTCCAGCCCCGCCTTCCGAGAGGATTAGAGGCTTCCAAGTCCCATGCTTTTCCAAATGCCCTATAGTCCGATCCAAAGCTCTTAGCTGCTGGAGGGTCAGTCTTTAGGCTTCTGCTTGTTCAGAGCCTCCACCCCCACCCCCCATCAATTCTCTCTCTTCCATTCATTTTCCATCTCCCAGAAGACTTTAAAAAAAATAAATCCATCGGGGCTCTTACAGCTCTTAGAACAATCCATACAACAATTGTATCAAGCACGTTTGTACATATGTTGCCAGCATCATTTTCTTTCTTTTTTTTTTTTGGGGGGGGGGGGAGTAGGAGGCCCAGCCCCACTGCTGGAATTGAACCTCCGTCCCAGTGGGCTGCAGTCCCGTGAACAACCACTACGCCACCGGGGCTCAGCCCGCCAGCATCGTTTTCAAAACATGTTCTTTCTACTTGACCCCTTACTATCACCTCCTCTTTTTTCCCTCCCTCCCCCACTCGTCACTCCTTGATAAATTACAAACTATTATTATTTCCCAGAAGGCTTTTTTACTGATTACCTCAGGTCTGGCTTCTTCTCTTGTTCTTAACCCTTTATTAATGGAATGTTCTCCAGGAAATAAGCAAACACGAATCTATGAATATACCTGCCCCTTTTACACCCGGCCTGCTTCCTCTGCTCCGCCGTGCTCTTTCTCACTGTGGGGAATAAGTCCTCACATAGGCAGCACTCTTTCCACACCATCCCTCCTGGCTGGAAAGTGTTGGCCATCCTGTGTGCCCAGAGAATGCCCACTGTCCCTCTCCAACTTCATTCATGGCGTGACTGGCTTCCTTTTCTGTGTCCCCAGAGCCCTTAGGACATCCATCAGAGCACGGGTTTCAGACTGATGGGAGATGGCCATTAAGGGGCCTCAAGCAGCAGTTGTTCTACATTTATAGATATTGGGATATGATCAAAGTCTTTCCAAGTTGAAAAGGTTTGAAAACCATGGCATATGAATGAAACCTATTTGTTCTCTATGGTAAAGTGACCAGATTTTGAGTGGGACCCCATTGATGGGGGGGGGTGGGGAATTCTTGATTAAAAATTTGGTCTATATGTAGCAACAAAAATTTTCATAGAAAAAAAAAATTTTCATAGAGGGGCTGAGCCCCCGTGGCGTAGTGGTTGTGCGTGGGACTGCAGCCCACTGGGACAGAGGTTCAATTCCAGCAGTGGGGCTGGGCCTCCTACTCCCACCACCAGAAAGCAGTGATGCCCCCCCCAAAAAAATAGAGGGGGCTGAGCCCCGGTGGCGAAGTGGTTGTTTGCGGGACTGCACTCCACAGGGTTGGCGGTTCAAATCCAGCAGCAGCTCTCCAGGAGCAAGACTGGACCTCCTACTCCCACCAGGGGGCAGTGATGTCCCCCCAAAATGCTCATAGAACGCAAAAATAGTATTGTAATATATTTATTTTTAATTTTAAAACGCCGCGGGATGTTGTTAAATTGTTAAAAAGCAGGACGTCTGGTCACTTTATGGGTAGCTACTGCTGGACATTGAACAACTTGAGGATAAAGACTAATCCCCAGAACCTAGTGCAGAATCTCATGAGGCTTGGTCCCTATTTGGTGACTGGAATATAACACACAGGGAAGCGCTGTGTGGCCTGGATGGTGGTATGACAAATGGCTGAGTGTTGTCACCAAGAAGGTATCTGACATCCCCACAAAAGCTTGGGAGACCTCAGAGAAGAGAAAGCAGGACCACGCTACCAAACTGGTACCACCAGAGACGAGAAAGCAGATCTGAATCAGAACTTTCCCATCCGGGTCACCTCCCATAGATGATGAAATAGGTTATCCTGCTGGAGTCATCGAAGATTGATAACCCGTGGTAAAATCAGGGATTTCCCAGAAGCACTCTGAGAAAGTCATCACTTAAGAAACCTCTAGCAGGTGTTAAGATTCAGGGGGAGGCGAGGTTGTATAATGGGAAGAACGTGGACAACTGTGGCAGACATGTATTCGTGATGTCAATTTCATGATGGGGAGTGTAGGGGTGGAGTCTAGCCTGTCGATCTGAAAATAGCCAATGAGGCTTCTGTGTGGGCATGGCTTTCTCCTGAGAATTCTGGGAAGTCTCGCGGTATTTCCCAATTGGAGAAGAGAAACTTGACTCTCAGTCTCAGAGAGATGAACTACTGACAAGATGAGATGACAGCATGCTGATCGATCCTGATTCCTGGAAAATGAAGGAGTTGGAGGAGAGGCCACATGGGCTTGCCCTGATGGAGCTAAACCTCTGGGGCCAGCAAAGCCACGTGGAGACTTATGTCAGTGTTGAGATACTTGGGAGGCTGTGGGGAGACCCAGGCCAGTGCTGAGATGTTTCTACTGCCACCGGACACACAAGACTCTGCACCCACTCGCCTGTGATTGTCGTGGTGCCATTGCACATGCTTCGTAAGTCAGAAGGAGATTTTATAGACTGGTATCGGACATATGGGCTAATATCAGACTTATGACTTTGGACTGGACTGGGTTGGGATGCTTTCTTAATGTTCCATTCCTCTTGTATATAAACCTTTCCCTTGGGGCTGAGCCCCGGTGGCGTAGTGGTTGAGTGCGGGACTGCGGCCCACTGGCTTGGCGGTTCAAATCCAGCAGCAGCTCTCTAGGAGCAAGGCTGGGCCTCCCACTCCCACCAGAGAGCAGTGATACCCCCCAAAAAAACCCAAAAAACCTTTCCCTTATATCCATATGCATGTCCATGATTTTGTTTCCCTAGTCTACCCAAACTAACACAACATGAGAAACACCAAAATCGGGGTTCAGATGCTGCCTTTAAGAGCTAGCCATGTCATCACTTGTAACCTCAGTTGCCATATCTGCTGTGGAATATAAAGAGACTTTTCCCTAGTTTCTTTCTCCCCACCCCGCCCCAAATATATGTCAGACCTAGAACACAGTTTGCAACTAATAGTTAATGATTGTCAAGGTATCTCCCAGAAGGCATCAGCCACCCAATCAGACTACTGTCTGGTCCCTGTTGGTGGGGCTCACTCCCTGCCATTCAGGACAATGGGTTGCTTTCCCCAAAGGGCTCAGAACAAATCAAACCGGTTCAAGGTTAGGTGGCCATCATGAATCTAGGATCTGCCCATCTTGTCATATGTGTACCCCTAATTCCTCTTCCTATTGCATGTATACCACTAAATCGTCCCCCTCCCATTGGTGTATTGCCTGTGGTACTACCCCTTCCTGTGATATCTGTCATTACCTGTAACCAGGGACTGGCATGCCCCCAAGTCTATATAAGCCTTGGTTAGAAATAAATCACTCTTTTCTCTGGGCTCCCCTCCTTCTCTCTCCCTCCTCCCTCCTTCCTCCTCCCTCTCTCTCCTTTTCTCTCCCCCTCCCACACCTCCACGTGGACCACAGGAGGAGCTGAAAAGTGTCTGTTATGTTACCCTCTCTCCTATCTCTCTTATTCTCTGTGACTTTAATCTTTTTTCCACATATTATCACCGTACAGTTGCGCCTACGAACCCGAACCTGTGATAGTTGTTAGGGGCTGGCCTCCCCTGACAATCTCCAAGGTGAAGAACAATATGTCCAAACATTTTCACGGGCATCTAAATAAGGGACCGTGTGTGTCAGGGCAGGATGGGGCTTCTAACTAATGCTGGTTCTTTTTCCCATCTATGTCATGTTGCCTCACATCCTATGCAAATATGAACTAAAGATGGATCAGAGACCCACACATTGGATCTGAAACGAATGAGATATTGTGAAGAAAACATAGGAGTAAATCTGTTTCTTTAATTGTCAAGAAGGAGACTTCAGAGACAGACACCCCTATACTGATCTTTGAAGGGAATTGGGGCTGAGACACCCTGGCTGGCCATCCTGACTTTGGGATGGTCTGTTTTAAGCGTACTGGAATGGAAATAGAAACTGTGGGCCCCGGAGTGTGCAAACCCCTGGCCATTGAGTCAATTCCAACCCAGAGTGACACTGAAGATGGCATAGAAGGTCTCTATGTCTCCCTATGTCTTCCAAGGCTGTAATCTTGATGCCTCCTTTGGAGTGGCTGGTGGGCTGCAACCCTAGGCCTCTCAATCAGCAGCTGAGCATCTCACTGCCGTACCAGTGTGGCTTCTGGCCCTGACGATGCCCGTGTATGCTCTTCAGTAAGACTGCTGCTCAGAGGCCTCCACAATTGCAGCACAAAGCTGCTTAGCGGGTATTTGTTGTTCTAGAAGAAGAGACACTTGAGCAATGTTAGTTGATGTCTTCTGGCACAGTTGGTTCAAAGTGAAATGTGAGTGGATTTCTTTCCATCTTTTCCTGTATTTTGGAAGCCAAGAGTCTACTTTCAAATTATGTATTGGGGAGTAGGAGCTGTGATGGATTGAACTGTGTGTATCCACACACACACACACACACACACGCACACAAGTATTTGTTGGAATCCCTTTCTTATGAATGTAATACCATTGTGGGAACAGAATGATTTCTCCCAAGCTGTCTCCCCCAAATATATGCCATGCTTGCCATGCTTGCCACACATGGCAAATGACTATACACATGGAGGCCAAGCAAGTAGGTCAGGAGTCATTCTCCCTAAGGGTTATCAGCCCTGCAGAGCAACCAGGCTGCATAGCCTGTCCCACCCTAAGTAGGGCCCACTCCCTTCTGATAAGGATAGTACTAGTGTACTTGCTTATAGGATAAGGTGACCAGGCATCCTGCTTTTTTAACAATTTGTCCCACTTCCTGTGGGCATTTTAAAATTAAATATATTACAATACTATTTTTGCATTCTATGAACATTTTTGTTGCTCCATATAGGCCAAATTTTTAATCAAGAACCACCCCAACCCCCCACCCCAGTCAATGGTGTCCCGCTTATAATCTGCGTAAAGTGACCAGATTTTAAGTGGGATACCATTGACAGGAGGGTGGGGGGACGGACAGGAACAGGGGGTTCTTGATTAAAAATTTGAACTAGATGGAGCAACAAAATGTTCATAGAGGGGGCTGAGCCCCGGTGGCGTAGTGGTTGTGCGCGGGACTGCGGCCCACTGGGACGGAGGTTCAATTCCAGCAGTGGGGCTGGGCCTCCTACTCCCACCACCGGAGAGCAGTGATGCCCCCCCAAAAAAAATGTTCATAGAGGGCTGAACCCCAGTGGCGTAGTAGTTGTATGTGTGATTGTGGCCCACTGGGTTGGTGGTTCAAATCCAGCAGCAGCTCTCTAGGAGCAAGGCTGGACCGCCTATTCTCACCAGAGGGAAATGATGCCCCCCCCCAAAATGTTCATAGAATGCAAAAATAGTATTGTAATATATTTATTTTAATTTTAAAATGCCACGGGACATTGTTAAATTATTAAAAAGCAGAATGTCTGGTCACTTACAGGAGAGCAAGGAGGTCAAGCTCACCCAAGGATGAGCAAGGTCAAGCTGCCATCGTGAGTCCAGGTTCCGCCCTTCTTGTCCCATGTATACCCTTAGTTCCTCCCCTTCTAGTCATGTATACACCCCCTAGCTCATGCCCTTCCTGTCATTGTTCATCCACTTCCTGTAACACTTATGCCTATTGTATATCTCCTTCCTGTGACATGTGGTTGCCTGTGACCATGCCCCCAAAGTAGATTTAAACCTCGGTGAGCAATAAACTCTCTCTTTCCAGAGCCCCCTCCGGCAGGCTTTCCCAGCTCCCTCTGGCCAGCTTCCAGTCCCATGCAAGAACCTGGCTGTTGAGATCATGGCCACCTGGGCGATGAGCAGGCTACCATAAAATGTGTCTGACTCCATGATTTCTATCTCTCATCATTTTTATGACTTCACTATAATCTCACTTATTCTCGCTGCACAATTGCGCCTACCGGCCCCGTGGTGATGTGTTAGGGGCTGCTGATCCTCTTATGTCATCACCCTCCCAGTGCAGTCTGAGGAGACGGATTCATACCAGCCAGTGCAGGGTAGATCCTCAACCTCACATCCACCCAGAGAGATTCAAGGATGTAGGGGGAAGACAGGTGCCGTGTGAGGATGGCTAAGAACGAAGGCCTTCCAGGGGCCACCAACCAGGAATGACAAGTCCCCCAGATGGGAACTTTTAACCGCTAGAGTGGGAGAAAAGCCATTCTGTTCTTCCAAGCCGCTCTCTTATGGTATTTGTGTTACAAGCGGCCAGCCAGCTGTGAGAGTGAGTGTGGTCTGTTCACCCACCCCCCACTTTAAGATCTTCAGAAGACAATGCAACACCGCCCAAGTAGAAAGGTCCCCCATATGTTGAGATGCTTTTCTTGAGAAAACAGACACTGGGGGGATTTCCTCCTTGTGGTCTCACAGGGGTCTCTGATGTGAGCCTGCTCAAGTTTAAGAGACATCAAATATTTAAGTTTTAGAGTTCCCAACGTCATTGTTATGTGAGCCTCTGCACAGTGGGAAAGGGCAGAGAAGTGGTGCTTATCTAGTCTGGCCCATTACAAGGTGCCAAACACCAGAAGTCGGCCATTCTGAGCCACTGTGAGTGTCGAGAAACAAGATATATACACACAAATACATATATATATATATACATATACACATACATATATACACACATATACATATATATGAATAAACACAAGTTTTGAGACAAAGTGATTACAGGGTGACATGAATTACTCCCCATCTGACAGCTGTATTACTAAAACCAAAGTGAAAGGCTACATAAAGCCCTGGAAGTAACTTCAGTTCAATACACAGCACCATGCTGATTCAACACGTCAGTGTACCAGAAGTCTTCCCAGGGTTGGGGGTGGGGGGGGTGGGGGAAGGGAGTGTGTCCCACGGATCATCTTATTGTGGCCACCACAACAGACATGACCTTATGCTGATCAATAACAAAAACAAAATGGAGAAATGTTCCAATTGAGTAAATCAGAAGTTTGAATACTTCCAATTAGGTCAATCGAATGCTGAATGCTTGTTCTTATTCAAATGAGCTGTCACAACAGACCAGGAAGACATCTCTGGGGTGCAGAACAGGACATCTAGGTAACAGCCAGGACATCGCTGTCTTAAACAAGAGTCCAGATGTGGCATCCGTAGCTCCACAAGGACCCCAGGGACCTTTTTTTAATCTTCCTTCTCTGCCATCTTTGGCAAGACCTCTCTGCCTGTCTTCCCTCATGGTCACAGAAGGGCTGCCCCAGTGCTCAATATCATAGCTGATGTTCAAAGTAGAAATAAAACCCCTTGTGTGCGGGACTGCTGCCCACTGGGATGGAGGTTCAATTCCAGCTCCACGGAGCAAAGGCTGGGCCTCCTACTCCCACCACCCGAGGGCACTGATGCCCCCCCCCAAAAAAAGAAATAAGACCCCATACAAATAGTACGAGTATGTACCCATCAATGTCTTCATGAAATGATGAACGAAGGAGCCAGTGGGGAAAACAAAATGTGATATTGAGTGTTTTCAAAAAAGAAATGCAAAAAATAAAAAGAATTTAAAAAAAGAAATGCATATGTCAATAAACAAAAGAAACACTATTAGGCTACATGCACGACTCAACATTCTACAGACAAAATAGCCTAACACTTTTGAGGTTGCTTTCTCTTCAAGGCTATACAAGAGCAGTACCTTATCAATTGCTGTAAGTTAATGTTTTAGAGCTATAAAGTTGGCTTTTATCAGTAGCAGATTGTTAGTCAAATATTCAGTAGCAACACAATTATTTTCCAGAAAACACAATTATCTTCCATAAAACACTTTTATGGACTCTTTCATAAAAAAGAGTCTGGAAGGGTTGAACCCCGGTGGCGTAGTGGTTGAGTGCGGGACTGCGGCCCACTGGCTTGATGGTTCAAATCCCGCAGCAGCTCTCCAGGAGCAAGGTTGGGCCTCCCACTCCCACCAGAGGGCAGTGATGTCCCCCGCCCCCCAAAAAAAAAAGTCTGGAAAGAAGGTCAAGGAGGCCGAGGAGAAAAACCCTAGCATTCTATTTAAACAATGGAACAATCTTTTAAAGTTTGGATCCAAATTTCTTTTTTTTTAATTTTAGGCATCACTGCCCTCAGGTGGTGGGAATAGGAGGCCCAGTCCCACTGCTGGAATTGAACCTCCAACCTAGTGGGCCGCAGCCAAATTTCTCTCAGACATAAATCACATTCCATACCTGGAGTGGACCACAAAAGGGATCAGGGCAATTCAGTGGACATGGAGCAGTGTTGCTTTTGTTTTTTGTTTTTCCAAACTACAGTTACAACCTTCATGGGATGATAGAATATCAAATCACTTTAGTGCATAGTGTGTAACCAGCAGGGTTAAAAAAGGGAAAATGTCAAAATGTATCCAAAAATGTATTGAAAATAGCAAGTAGCAAGCCTCAGGCTAGTGTATATGTGCATGAAATGCTATAGAATGTAGCTCCCAATGATGGGGAGGTGTGGGCAACATGAGTCTCACCACAGGAGCTATGACACAGCTGTTTAGAGGACAATGGTTGCAATCAGAGTCCTGTCCTCAGGAAGGAAGTTGGGTAATGGCTGCAAGGTAGACAAGGAATGCAGTCAACAAGGAATGCTACAACAAGAAACAGACAGGTTGGTTGATTCTGTTGTCTTCATCTCCAGATTCCATGAGTGAAGATAAACACTGTACACAGGTGTCGTCCCCCCCTCACCCTCCAGCTTCAAACTCCGGTTGGTCTAGTTATCATCAAACCCCTAAGTCTATTCTGACTCACGGGGACCCCATAGGTTTCAGCGTGGGTCTCCACCAGCCTCAGTTTTCCTTCTTTCTTTTTTCTTACTTTTATGGGGGGCTCTTACATCTCTCATCACAATCCATACAGTCATCCAGTGTGTCAAACACATTTGCACATATGTTGCCATTGTCATTTTCTTTCCTTTTCTTTTTTGTGGGCATCACTGCCCTTTGGTGGGCGTGGGTGGCCCAGCCTTGCTCCTGGAGAGCTGCTGCTGGATTTGAACCGGCAAGCCAGTGGGCCGCAGTCAACCACTACACCACCGGGGCTCAGCCTGCCATCGTCATTTTCTTTTTAGTTTTTTTTCAGGCATCACTGCCCTCTGGTGGTGGGAGTAGGAGGCCCAGCCTTTGATCCTGTGGAGCTGGAATTGAACCTCCATCCCAGTGGGCTGCAGTGCTGCGCACAACCACTACACCACCGGGGCTCAGCCCGCCATTGTCATTTTCAAAGCATTCTCTTCCCCCTTGAATCCTGATATCAGCTCCCCAATTCTTCCCCTTCCCTCCCCTGCCCGCCCTCCCTCACAAACTTTTGAGACATGAATTTGTGGGCCATCCTTGCACAGAGGCCATCTTCTCTGGATCATTCCAGTTTTAGTATCTGTGCTGCCACAGCAAGCACTCGGCAGGGTTTTCAAGGGCTGTAATATTTTAGCAATAGGCCCTTTCTTTCCACCTCCCTCTAATGGATTCACACTGCCAACCTTTTGGTTAATACTTACGTGCTTGTTTCGGCGGCACATATACTAAAATAGCCAACTCTTACCCATTAGCACTACCTGTGGATTTCCATAATAAAAGCCAGCCTTTATTTCCTCTTGTACCAAAGACTACTAGAGGTCTTCTCAATTTCTGTTCTCCTTCCCTGACATAATAATTGAAATTGTATCTGAGATCATGGCCACCAGCTAGGGATGGCCATGTGACTGCCTTGGTCAATACAATGTGCATAGAGATGTCGGCAAATGCAAGGTCATGTCCTGAAAGTGTGGGCTACAGGCCCTCAATTCCCTCTCCATCCCGTTCCTGGAACAAGGACTACTTGGACAATGAGAACTCTTGAGGGGTGGTGGAGCCACAAAAGCGGGATTGTCCAGGTGCCGTCATAAATCCAGGTTATTATTTTAACAGGAAATTAAAATTCTTTCTTATCTCTGCCACTGTTGTTTCTGAGTCCCTCTCTCGGCTATTTAAAGGGCTACTGTTGAGAGGTGCCCGTGGGTCTGTCCTCATTCAGAGCGACCCCATGCACAGCAGAAGGAGACACCGCCCGGTCTGGAGCTGTCCTCACACCTCCTCTTGGGGTTGAGCCCTGCGTCCATCCCCCTGGTGGGGGATCTTCCTCTTCCTCACTGCCCCTCTACTTTATCAGGCGTGATGTCCTTCTCAGAGAGTGGCTTCTCCTGACATGCCCAAGGTTCACGAGACATAGTCTTGTCACCCTGGCCTCTCAGGAGCATTGAGGCTGTGCTTCTGCCGAGACAGGTTGGTTTGTTCTCTCGGCAGTTCCCGCTACTTTCCATACCCTTTGCCAACACCATCCGTCACGTCTATCCCTTCTTCTTCGATCTTCCTTAATCTATATCCTGCCTATTACTATATGATTCATGGAAAGATGGTAGAAGTTTAAAGAGTTAAGTACATAGACATTTGAGACCTCTGATCTTAAGGTGTGTGGACTTTGAACCAACCTGTCAAACCTCTTACTTACTTTTACATCTGGACTCCAAAGTCCGGCATGCTGAGAGTCAGTGGAAAACCGTTCTTTGTCAGGGTCATGGGCTGCTTCTATTTGATTATATTAAACCACGTGGAGAGGCTGAGCCCCGGTGGCGTAACTGGTTGAGTGCGGGACTGTGGCCCGCAGGCTTGGCAGTTCAAATCCAGCGGCGGCTCTCAGAAGCAGCGCTGGGTAGCTCCCACGACCACCAGAGGCAGTGATGCCCCCCTCCCCCCAAAAAAGCATGTGAAATTGTGATTTTAAAAGTAAACTACTAGTAATTTCATATGCTTTCACCTATCACAACGGGCGCTTTATCTCCCTGATGATGGGGTGAGTCCTTGAGTCCCCATAAGCTAAGATCTTTGATGAACATGCTTTCTAACCGTCTGAGGCCCAAAGCTGCATTCCTGTGGCAGAGGGCCCTGCATGCACACCTGGGGGCCTGGACCCAGTGCCAGGTATGTCAGAGCTTCTGAGAAAGCTTGATGGACATGCCGTACCTGATGGAGTGACTCCTGATTGCAGAGACAGACAAAACACAAATGAAACCAGTGAAAATGTCTGGGCAGAGACAGGAGTCACCTAATGATACAACTAAACCAGATGGGGGTGTGCTACAAGACCAACTTTTCTTTTTCTTTTTTAAAAAATAAATAAGTTTATTTGGGACTCTTATAATTCTTATAACTGTCAGTATATCCATCATATCAAACACATTTGTACAGATGTTGACATCATCACTTTAAGTTTCATTTCACTCTATTCCTTTTGTATGTACATACATGTGCTTCCTTGCCATATAAAAAATTGAGAAGTGGGGCTGAGCCCCGGTGGCGTAGTGGTTGTGCGCGGGACTGCGGCCCACTGGGACGGAAGTTCAATTCCAGCAGTGCGGCTGGGCCTCCTACTCCCACCACCGGAGAGCAGTGATGCCCCCCCCCCAAAAAAAAACCCCAAAAATAAAATAAAATAAAATTAAAAAATTGAGAAGTGATCTGAGTCATAGAAATGATCAACTTAGTCTTGATGCATTGATTCAGTGGATTGTTATGAAACTTTTAAAATGAAAATTTGTTGGTTGAAATGAACATATTTTAACATAAATCTTTGTCCATGTTTCTGATTGTTTTCTTAAAACTAGGAGTGGAGTTACTGAGTTAGAAGGCTACCTTTTCTCCCCCCAATATGAAAGTTGCCTCAAAAAAAAAAAAAAAGTTGCCTTACTACAGTACACATGAGATTATAAAAAGTAAAGATTTTAGAAAGTGGAAGCCAACCCAAGATCTGATCTGTTTAAAAGAAACCCCATTTTTAAAGCACCATGTCTCTGATCCGTATCTATCTTTTAAAATAATTTTATTCGGGGCTCTTATAGCTCTTATAACAATCTGGAAATCCATGTGTCAAGCACATTTGTACCTGTTGCCATCATCCATGTGTTAGTCCAGGTAGAATAGAGAAACAATAATGTGCTAGTCCAGGTAGACTAGAGAAAAAAAACCCTTAGACACACATATGTGTTTAAGAAAGAGCTTTATATAAAGAGTAATTATACATTAAGAAAACATTCCAGCCTCATCCAGATCAAGTCCACAAGTTCAACATTAGCTCATATGCCCAACATCAATCTATAAATTCCTCTTCAGACTCACAGAACACATACAATGATGCCAAATGCAGGAAAATTACAGGCCAGTGGGTGGGAAGTCTTGTGGATCCAGTGGCAGTGGAAACATCTTCGCTCTGGCAGGGGTCTTTAGGTGGCTCCCAGCTCAGGGCACTAGGGTAGTTCTATGTGTCTTATCAACTGCAATGTCTCCTAGGGAGTGAGCAGAGACAGCATCTCAAGGAGGAATCCCGGAGTTCCCAGAACCCTCAGAAGAAGGCCATGCTCATACAGAGGTCTCATTGGCTATGACCTGATTGACAAGCTAGGCTCCAGTCACGCACTCTGAATCCTCGCAAACTGAAAAGCAATTATATAGCTATCACAATCCCTTTCAAAACATTTTCTACTTAAGCCCTTGATATGTTTCTCAATATCCCCCCCTCTACATCCCCTGCCCTCCTGCAATAATGAATCCTTGATAAGTTAGAAATTATTATTTTCATATCTTACACCACTAGCTCTCTTCTTTCACCGTCATTTCTGTTGTTTATCTGTGGGGGGTGGGGTGGGGGGAGTGTTATACATTGATCATTGTGATCAGTTCCCTGGGAAACTTTTACTTTTTTTTGGGGGGGGGGGCATCATTGCCTCTGGTGGTCGTGGGTGCTGCTCCTGAGAGCTGCTGCTGGTTTTGACCTGCCAAGCCCACGGGCCGCAGTCCCGCACTCAACTACTTACACCACTAGGGCTCAGCCCCGAAACTTTTACTTTTTAATAATTGTATTGACATGTAATTCACACCTGTCCTCGTTTTTAAAAAAATCATTTTACATGGGGCTCATACAACTCTTAACATGATCAATATATACATCCATTGTATGCAGACATTTGTACATTTGTTGCCATCATCATTCTCGAAACATCTTTCTTAGGCCCTTGGTATTATATTCCCATATTTTCCCTCCATCCCCACTCCCCCTCCCTCATGAACCCTTAATAATTTATAAACCATCATTATGTTCTCATATTGTATTGTCAGATGTGTCCCTTCACCCACTTCCCTGTTGTCCGTACCCCAGGGAGGAGGCTATATGCAGATCCCTGCAACACACTGGCCTCTTTTTATGGCGCTCACTGTGTCCCATCAGTCACCGTGCTGCAGGTGCTGCACTCCCTTCTCTGCCCCTCGGTCAGGTCAGCAGTATGGCCGGAGACCATCGAATGGTCCAACCACATGGTGAGCACTAATTCTCTTGTCGTGCTCAATTGCCCCGGAGAGGCTGATTGACTGAAAGTAGATGTTCCTGGCGCTCTGTGGCATGCACTTCACCTGGTGCATTCTCCGACTTCTGTAGCAGGCAGTTCCTGTGAGCTGGGCTGCCCGATCTCAAAGCCTCTCCTCATTGACCCATAATGCAGTCGACACGCACAGAGGAGCAGACTGGCTATTAGTGGTTGGTGTGTGTGTGTGTGTGTGGGGGGGGGGAGGTAACAACTCTCAATCTGTATAAGATAGGAGTCCACCCAGGCCCCTGTCTTGCAGAGGTAATTCTGGGGTGCGTTCGAAATGATTCCTCCACAGGCTTCCAACAGAATCCTGCCCTTATTTCCATAGTGCCAACCAGCTCAATTCAGCCGCATAGCAGCCCTGCAGAAGGAACTGGAACTGCCTCAGTGTTTCCTACGAAGTGGACGGCCTCGTCTTTCTTCTCAGGAGCTGCCAGTGACCTTCCTGTTAGCAGCTGCCCCTCATTTAACTCCCCGCGCCACCGTCTCCTGCATTACAGGTACTCAAATCCTTGTCGCTCAGGTTATGCTTTTAGGGGAACCCCTGATAGCCCTGTTGAAATGACGTGACGCCCTAGAGGGAAATCCGCACTGCAGAGAGCCGTCCATCGTAGTGACAGGCCGTCGTGGAGGGCGGAGGGGGAGAAGCTGGCCAAAGACTCAATTGTGAAAGACCCCCCCCCCCCCCCAAACCATCCCAGGCCTCTTTTCTCCGGTCGCGTCTGTCCTCGCATCATCTGGATCTTTCGTTGGGCTCTGAAGCCCCGCCTTTGCGCATCACACCTGCGCCCCGGGGCGCGGCGACGCTCCCAGCCACCCTTAAACGCAGCCACGGACCTCCCCGCGTCTCCGCCCCCGGGGCAGGAGGGGCGGGGCTCTGCCGGAGCCACGCCCTTCTCCGCGACTGCGCCGGACGTGCTCGCCCGGCGTAAAGACGTCAGCGCGCGGCACGCGCCGCGCCGGGGGAGGAATGGGAACCGCGGGCCGCCGGGCGCTGAGGTCTCCCGTAACTGGGGCTGGGCGGAGACGGCGCCGGGAGCCTCCCCGAGTGCGGGGTCGCGGACGAGACCCCGAGCGGGAGCTCTAGACGCACTCAGTTGTCGCTTCCCTCCGAGCAGCCCCCGCTGGGCGTGGCGATGGAGTTTCCGGACCTCGGGGCTCACTGTTCCGAGCCGAGCTGTCAGCGCTTGGGTGAGGGGCGGAGCGCGCGGGGCGGGGCCCACCGGGGCTGGAACTGCAGGTGGGCGCGGAGCTGGCCGGGCTGGAGGAGGGCGGGGCCTCGGGAGGCGTGTCTAAGGAGACTTGGTTTCAAGTCGGAGCGGGGCTGGCTGGCTGGCAGGGAGGCGGCTCCTCTCTGGGAGTGAGAAGCTGGAGATGGGAAGGGAGTTGAGGTCTCACCACACCTGCAACTGGCCCGCTCCTTGCAGACTTCCTGCCACTCAAGTGCGACGCCTGCTCTGGCATCTTCTGCGCAGATCATGTGGCCTACGCCCAGCATCACTGTGCATCGGCTTACCAAAAGGTGAGGGGGCGGGGCCGAGGGCTCCCAGGGGGAGGGACTGCACATGCAAGCAGCCTACTTTCAACCCCCCCCCTGCCCCCCTCCCATGTCTTCCCCAGACGTGCTGGGCAATCTTGTACTTTTCTGTGTGCTAAGAGGGTACTCAGGATCCCGGTGAATGTCAAGACCAGAGGTTGGGCTGGGCTGGAAGCGGCCTCACGCAGATCTGTGTCCCTCGCCCGTAGGATATCCAGGTGCCAGTTTGTCCACTGTGTAACGTGCCTGTACCCGTGGCCAGAGGGGAGCCCCCGGACCGCGCTGTCGGGGAGCACATTGACAGAGACTGTCGCTCCGACCCTGCGCAGCAGAAACGGAAAGTAAGCGTTGCAGGGGGCCGGACCAGACTGGGCATGGGGATCCTGGGAATTCGGGTGAGGCCAAGGTCGGAGGCTTAACCCACACCAACCTTCCCCCCCCCCCCCCCCCCCCCCCCCCCCCCCCCCACTTCAGATCTTCACCAACAAGTGCGAACGCTCTGGCTGCCGGCAACGGGAGATGATGAAATTGACCTGTGATCGCTGTGGGCGGAACTTCTGCATCAAGCACCGCCACCCACTGGACCATGATTGCTCTGGGGAGGGGCACCCGACCAGCCGGGCAGGGTAACACCCCTATCAGTTCAAGTTTGGCTTTGCCTTGGGAACCCTTTGCCAAAGGGCCATTTCTCTCAAATGTCGGCCCAGACCCCGTGGAGGAGCTCCCCTCCATGCCCTGGCTGGCTGGGACAGGCCTGGGTACAAATTCTGTGTCATGGCACACTCAGGGCAGCTCTTCCCTGCCTGCAGACTCGCTGCCATCTCCAGGGCACGGGGCCTGGCTTCCTCGTCCAGTACCGTCCCCACCCCCAGTCAGACTGTGGCTTCAACTACCTCTCCCAGCAGGTAAGGTCTGCCCACTTCGCCGCTCCTCTTCAAATCCTTCACACCCTGACCACCTCCCTTTCTTGGGTCTCTGCCGTAGGGCCCTGGCCCCGTCGCCATCCCCCTCCCGGACAGCCCCACCGGTGATTGCTTTGCAGAATGGCTTGGTGAGTTGGGGAGCAGTGGGAGTGGCAGCCGCCAACCCGGAGTCACTGTAGGGACAACGGGTCGTCTTTTTTTCCGCCTTGCAGAGTGAGGATGAGGCTCTCCAGCGAGCTCTGGAACTGTCACTGGCAGAGAGCAAGCCCCCAGTGCCTAGGTACTTCCTCCTGGGGAAAGGGGGGACACGGGACTGGGCGGGAGGCGAGAACACTCACCACTCGGACTGGATGAGGAATAAGGACTCAAACTTAAGCATATTCACTGTGTAACAAACAGCTGGTAAGCCGTTTAACCTCTCAGGGGCTTGATATTCTGCACAAAGTTGGCAGTACTAACACTGATAGCCTACCTGGTCAGGTTGGGGGCTCTGAAGGCTTGACACAGTACCCAGAAGTGCTCGGCCAGGAGACACCTAGTATAGACCAGCTGATTGCGTCTTAGTGCTTAAAGCCGCTCTCTCAGTTCTCAGGAAGAAGAAGACTTGGCGTTAGCCCAGGCCCTCTCAGCCAGTGAGGCAGAATACCAGCAGCAGCAGGTACGGCGAAGGGAGCGTGGAGTGTGGGTCTTGCCTGCTGGGAGGGGTCAGAATCCTTTCTTACTTTACTTCTTGCCCACGGGGGAAGAGTTTGGGATGGTGGCTGGACTCTTGTTTTCCGTCTGACCCCAGACCATACCGAGTTACTCGGAAGGGCTGCCCCGTATGTCCTTGACGCTGTGCCCTGTCTCCCTCCCTTTCCCTCTCCTTGCTCCAGGCCCAGGGCCGCAGCTCGAAGCCATCCACCTGCAGCCTGTGCTAAGGCTCTGGGCTTGGGGAGGGCAGCGCCACTGAAGACTGTGGCCCTCACACCTCTGGGGTCCACAGGGAGAGCAGGCTCGGAGGGACCCAGCGTGGAAAGAGAGGCAGGAGTGAGGAGGCCACCACCGCCAGGAGCCCCGGGAGCAGCGGCAGCCGGGGGAGCTGAACTGGCAGAGGTCCCGGGGGCTGCCTGGGAGGGAGGGCTGGGCCCTCTGGAGATACTGGCCAGATTCCCCTTTACCCCCTTCATCATGTCTTCCCCCTCACACCAGGGCTCCCCTCACCCCCGCGTCGGGGGCAGGGAGAACCTGGACTGAATAAAGGATGGACAGCTTCCAGGTCTGCGTGTGTTTCTCTCCCTTGCCTGCCGGAGCTGGGGCTAGTTAAGAACACTTTCTTGGCTGCAGGGTGGAAGCCCACCGCCGCACAGCCACCTCGGTCACAGCGTAGTCAAAAACTTTTATTGAGGCAGAAGGCTCTTCCCCGGAAGCATCCTTTCCCACCCTCGAGCGCGCACACACACGCCCAGGTCCAGGGAGAAGGGCGCTACAGGACTCCCCTCCACGCCAGCCTTTGGCAGGAAAGTAGTCAAAGCTTTGTCACTGTGCCACGGCCTGGGGCGTGCTGTCTTCTGAGGTGTCTTCCTGTCCCCGCTGCTGCAGCTGCCACATGTCAGCATATACCCCGCCTCGGGACAACAGAGCCTCGTGCCTGGGGCAGGGAACAGACGGGAAGTTGCATAGGTCAGTTTTACCCTTCACTGCCAGCCAAGAGGGAGAGCAGGGGCCATGGCTCCGGTGCTCTGTCCTGCCCTGCCCTGGCGTCCCTTACCGGCCCCTCTCCACAATGCAGCCATCCTGGATGACGAGGATCTGGTCAGCGTTGACCACCGTTGACAGTCTGAGAAGGGAGACACCAGCCAGTTACCCACACTGGACGCTGAGAAAAGCAGGGCCACCCTGCCCGTCCCTGCTCCAGGCCTGCCCCACCTGTGTGCCACAACGATGGTGGTGCGGTTGGCGCAGACTTTGGCCAGAGACGCCTGGATGGCCCTCTCGTTGGACGTGTCCAGCGCCGACGTGGCCTGGAGAGGGGGCCTGGGTTAAAGGTGCTCCTGCTGGGTGCCTCCAGTGACATGGGACCCGGGGGCTATGGAGTGGGTACAGCGGGCCCTCACCTCGTCCAGCAGGATGATGTCCGGAGCCTTGAGGATGGTGCGAGCGATGGCCACGCGCTGCTTCTCCCCGCCGCTCAGCTTCAGGCCCCGCTCACCCACCTGCGTCTCATACCCTGTGGATAGGCCCCCACCTCCCTCAAGTCACACGTAATAAACTGGGGTTTCTGCGACCAGATGAACAAGGAGGGGAGGGGACGGAGGTCAGCGGGAGGACCAGGCCTATGCAGGAGGGAGAGGTGGGGTGGGGGCACGGGACTCCGAGGGTGGGGCCCTCACTTTCTGGGAAAGCCAGAATGGAGTCGTGGATGCCTGCAGCCTGAGCGGCAGCCTCCACCTCGTCGTCCTCGGCTGTGACGCGGCCGTAGCGGATGTTATTGGCGATGGTGTCATTGAAGAGGACGGTGTCCTGGGGCACGACTCCAATGTGAGACCGGAGGGAGAGCTGGGTCACCTGGAATCGAAAGACCAGAAGCTCGGGCCCTCCAGCCTAGGAGGCCAGGTGGGCTGGTGGCAGGCACACGTGGCTGAGAGGCCTGCCGTTGGCACGCAACGCTGCCTGTGTTGTGTGCTCAGTCGCCCTGTGCTGCTTCCCCTTCCCAGGGAAGAAGGCCTGCTCTCCCCTCACCTGCCTGGGCCGTTGGGGACGAGCTCTGCCGGGCAGGGCAGCAGACAGACCTTTCTCCTGATGCCTGGGCGGGAGGGCTGGGACTTCCAGGGGCGGCTTTTTACTGGCTGGCATCTACCTCCCCTGGAGCCCAGCCTAGCCGGCCTCCCTTGAGCCCCTGGCTCCCTGCACACCCTCACCTGGGAGATGTCCTGCCCGTCGATGCGGATGCAGCCGGAGCTGATGTCGTAGAAGCGGAATAGCAGGCGCAGGATTGTGCTCTTCCCAGCTCCGGACGGGCCCACCTGGTGCGGGGGGGATGGGGGGGGACAGTGATGGCGGCGCTCAGGCACATTGGTGTTTCTGGCGCCCTCCCCGAGAGGCCACCCGTGTCCATGTCCCTGGAGTTGTGCAACAGCTTCCCTCGGACTGCCCGGCAGGGCCCTGAGGGACGCTGGAGGGATGTGGGCCGAGGGGCTGGAGCTTCTCTCACCAGGGCCAGGGTCTGTCCAGGCATCACAGTGAAGGACACATCCTGTAGGGTCTCCCGCCTAGACGGCAGGGAAAGCAGAGTCAGCAGGTGCACCACATGCCCCTTGTCCACCCCTCCCTAATCCTCATCCTCCCAGCAGCCTCTCTCCGGGTCAGGTGGGCTGCAGACCAGGGGTCGGGGGCGGGGGGGGGGGTTTGCAGAGCAGGAAGGAGGGAGAGGCGCCTCACCCATCGGCATAGCTAAAGTGCACGTTCTCGAACTCGATCCGGCCCCTGTGAAAACGGAGGGGCCCAGCTCCGGGACGGTCCTTCACCTGGGAGGGGGCCCCCGAGGTGTGTCAGCATTACAGGCTTGCTGTTCTCTGGACCCGCCCTCCAGCCCTGCACCACTCGCTCCACTCACCTCGGTCTCCTCCTTCAGCAGGTCAAACATGTTCTCCATGTCAATGAAGTTGGTCTGGATCATCCTGCAAGGAGGAGATGGGCGCTGATGGTGCCTCCGGGGAGCCAGGAAGCACCGGCACACCCCTGGGGCAGTGCAGGGCCAGGGCCCGCTTACCTGTAGTAGGTGCCGAACCAGTTGAGGGGCATGTAGAGCTGGATGATGTAGGTGCCGAACAGCACGAAGTCCCCGACCTGTGGGACCCAGAGAGAGGACTGGCTCACTCCCCGCTGCAGGCCACTCACCCGGCCTTGGGCCCCTGGAGTCTCCCCCAGCTTCGGCCTCACCTGCAGCTTCTGCTCACTGACAAAGTAGGCGCAGAGCAGCGAGCCGGCCAGCAGCCCCAGCCCAATCACCAGGTTCTGGGTCTGATTCAGGAACACCAGCGAGGCGCTGGACTTCCACTCCAAATCCTGCCGGAGGGACAGACGGGCGCACAGCACAGACGCCCTGACGCCACCAAATCCCAATCAGGCAGCTCTGATCCCAACTGGGCTCTCTGGCCAGCCCTCCCGCTTTCGGCACCCTCACCTGGTATTTGATGATGGCCTCTCGGTAGCGTTCCACTTCGTAGCCCTCTGCGTTGTAGTACTTCACCTGAACGCGGAGACCCGCTCAGCATGGGCACAGCCCTCCCCCCCAAGCCCCTCCGGCTGGAGGCCCAAGATCAATTCCCATGTCACCCACCCCCAAGTCCAGACCCCCCCAGCCACGCCCTCCAAAGGCCTCCCTGCCTACCCCCAGGGCCCCACAGGCCTCCTTACCGTCTCAAAGTTGAGCAGCGAGTCCACGGCCCTCGCCCGAGTGGCATTCTCCTGGGTGTTCATCGCACGGCGAAACTTGGTCCTCCACTCGGTGACAAGGATGGTCAGGGCTGGAGCGTGAGAGGAGGGGCGGGATCGAGACCTCACTGCCAGCAGTGGGTCCCAGTGGGAGTGGGCTACCTGACCCCTCTGCTGGCCCCGACCCCCAAGGGAGAAGGGGAGAACGTTCAGCTCCTGAGTCAAAGGGCAGAGTCCTGGGACATCTGCAGCCTGCACGAAAAGGCTCCCAGGGGGGAAATGGTTCTCACGCCCATGAACAAGTTTGCTCCCTGAGCTAGTGTCCCCTGGCCAGGAGGCATCTCCCAGTCCTGTCTCAGGAAGGGTCATGCCCGAGACCAGCCCCACCCCCCCAACCCTGGGAGGTGGTGTGGCCCAGCAATGCTCACTGAGGTACAGGGTCATGCACAGGAACACGATGAGGCCAAACCAGGCGTTGAAGAACATGCTGAAGTAGATGATGCCAATGATGATGTCAGCCAGCGTGGGGATGATGTTGAACACCAGGTAGCTGGGAGGGTGAGGCGCGACAGAGAGGGGCTGTCATGGCTGTGCCACACTGACAGACTGCACCCCCTCTTAATGCCCACAGTGGTGGAGGGGCCCTGCATCCACCACGGGGAGCGGGGCTTCACCCGGGCGGAGAGGCGCCCTCGGGGGTGCTTGAGGCATCAAGTCCCCCTGCTGCACCTTGTGACACAAACAAAACCACCCCAAAGCCTCCCATGCTGTCCGGCAGGGAAAGTGGCTGCGGGGGGCTGGGGGAGGGGGGTGTATATCTGACATGCCGGCCCCGGCGTGCGCAGTGGAGAGTGAGCCTTGGCACCTGAGCAGCCCTGTGACGCTGGACGTGCCCCGGTCGACGACACGCAGCACCTCGCCGGTGCGCCGGCCCAGGTGCCAGCGGAGGGAGAGCTCGTGCAGGTGAGAGAAGAGGCGCAGCTCGACGCGGCGCGAGGTGAACTGCTGCACGCGGATCCACAGGAAGGTGCGCAGGTTGCTCACGAAGCCTGCGGGGAGGGGCGGGAGGGGGAAGCTCAGTGCAGCCCCAGGGAGAGAGGGGTTTGAGGGCGTGGGGTGGGGTGTGCGTGGGATAACTGCCCCCCCTTCCCCGAGGTGAGTGCAGACCCCTTCCTACCTGTACTGCCGGTGCCTCCCCCCTGCAGGAACTTGAGGAAGACATAGGTGCTCACAGTCCAGGCCAGGGAGTTCCACGGGGCCTTCTCGGTCAGCAAGTTCACTGGGGAGAACGCCAGTCAGTGCCCACTCCCCCTTGCTGGTGCCTAGGCAAACCATTCCCGGTCCCTGCCACAGCTTCTCCCTAGCCCCTCTGCTCAGCCCCACTCCACCCACCATGCCCTCTGAAGGACCTGTGTGCTCTGCTGACCCCCCTTCCCATGACCCCCCCCTCACCAATGTCCCTGTAGAAGATGGGGACCAACACGTTCAGCCCCCGGTCCAGGCCCATGAGCCCCAGGCAGATGAGCACGACCAGCTGCAGTGCTGGGCTCCCCCGTGGCCATAGGTAGCCACTCAGTAGGCGGAGCTTCCGGCCAAGGTCTTTCCAGGTAGACCGCTGTGCTCCTTCTGCTCTAACCTAGGGGGGCGAGACACAGACAGGGGAGGTGTGGGGGCGCTCAGAGACCGAAGGTGTGCACTACACCCAAAGCCAAACCCCTGCCTTCGAGTCGGTGCTGACTCTCAGCCACCTCCCCCGGTCTCGGGACTGGAATTGCGCATGGGAGGAGCGAGGCCAGTCTTTCTGCCAAGGAGTGGCCGCTGCTTTCCAACTGCCGACCAGGCGGATTGCAGCCCCCCCTATAACCACGACACCACCAGGAGGGTCCTAAGGTGGACACCAGTCCGGGATTAACACAAGGCAAGGCACTCTTGAGAAGAGTGAGTGGGACTTAATGTTTCTGTTGGGTTTCCCAGTTAGTGACGCACAGGAGTGGATGCCCACACAAGAAGTGATCACTGGGTTATCGGGATGTGGAGTGGTTGGGGGGCAGGGGATGGGGAGGGTGAGATCTGGGGAGCAAACGATGAATGCAGGAGGGGGGAGGGAGCACTAGAACTGATTGTGATGATGTATGTACAACTCTTAGTTTTTATTTTTATTTTTCTGCAACTCTTCTTAAAAGCTCTATAACTATGGAAGTATATGCTATGCGAATACCGCATCAAGAAAACTACTAAAACACAAAAGAAAGAAACCAAACTTGACCAGTGTTTACCACGGGTGAAAGAGAAAGACTTGTGGCCTAGGGGGCATTGACTTTATGTTAATGGAGGTGGAATGATTGTGGAAAGAGTATCAATCACGACTGTGTAATCTGAAGAGGATAATCAATGGCGTTGAATTAAACATGTAGACATGGTGTAACTGGAGAATGTTTTGCTGGGTCAATTTTTGCCACAATAAGGGGAAAAAAATACATGAGTAGCAACGAGTAGAAGGCAGAAGGTAATGTTCTAGAACTGACTGTGGTGATAATTGTGCAATTCGTCTTGCTATCACTGAATTGAATGACAGGTGGGGACGTGCTAACAGAACTGTTAAGAAAGAAGCCGACTGTGTGTGATTGTGTTCCCAGGTGTCCCAGACTTGCCTGTGATGCCAGGAGGGGGTCAGAGGCCAGGAGGACCCTCCCTGAGATTTGGGGATGAATGAGTTTGCATCGAGGGGAGGAGTCGTGGTACCCCGTGCCCTACCCAAGTCCCATGTCACGGAGTCGATGAATCTGACCCTGCTAGACGGGGTGAACAGCCCCGCAGGTTTCCAAGGCTGCCGGTCTTGTAGGCGGGCCTCGGAGAAGGAAACAAAGCTGGGTCCCCGGGTTTGTAAACGGAGGCGTACCTGACTCCTCTCAACGTCGCCATCCTCTCCGTTGACCTGCAAAGTGTACGACTGGGGACGAAGCCCAGGGGCCCAGAGCCCCAGGACAAACAGCCCTCCAGAGACCACATAGCGCAGCACCCAGAGGCTAAACTGGACCTAGAGGGAAAGAGGAGTGGAGTGGGCAGAACCTCAGTAGGGGCAAATGGCCCATGGCACAACTGCTTTCTTCTTTTTAAATTGTGTTATTACTTATCACAGGGCTGGGGACTGGTATGGGGGACCTGCCCACCTCCTCCCCAGGGCCTGGTGCCTCACAGGCCTTTGGAAAAGAAAGCAAGCACAAGCCACCGTGACTCAGCACAGACACACCCCAGCAGCTGGCCATCAGCCCGGCCACCTACCGGCCCCACCCCTTTCTCTCCGTGAAGGCAGCTCCTAACCGGAAGCCAGGCGGCTGGACATGCTGGGGCGATGGCGCCCTTCCCCACCCCTCCCCGAACCCCGCCCCCCAGGCCCCTCACCTGCTGGCCCAAGTCACGCCTGGCCCACCACCACCGCGGGCTGTTCCAGGACACCAGGGCTAAGTTCTCCGCGGCAAACGCCACGGTCCAGAGGAGCAGGAGCCCCGGGCTGTGTCTGAGCTTCATCCAGACGCCCATCGCCAGTCTCTGCCGGGCCTGGCTGCGTTCCACGAAGAGCAGCCCCAGGCCACAGGCGCTGGCCAGAGTCCCGAATACACAGCCCAGCAGTAGATAGCCTGGCAGAGGGGCTCCTTGGGCAGTGCCCACCCGACCGACTAGTCCGGCCAGGGGCAGCACCACCTGAACAGTGGCCAGAAAGAGCTGCAGCCCATAGGGAGCGACGCTGGGGCCGGCTCTCCAGGACAGCGCATCGGCGCCGGCGGGCCGCTCGCGGCGCTTGCAGGGAAAGGCCAGCACCAAGGCCAGAGCTCCCAGGGCCATCAGTGCGGAGGGCACGAGCGTGAAGAAGAAGCAGGGGCTCAGGCCGCCCTGCGCCCAGACGGGACCCGCCGGCCCTTCGGCCCCGCAGTAGTTGCCCACGGTCACCATGGTAATACGTGGCCGCAGGCCAAGGCTGCGGGGCCCCTAGGACGGGAGAACGGGGCTGGCCGCTCCGGGAGGCCTGTGGATGCCGGAGTGTCTCTGGTCATGGAGCCACCGAGCGCCAGGCCGCCGAGTTGCGGGGAGGGACGCACGTGGACCCAGCCACACCGTCCAGTTGCTCCGCGCAGGCGCCGCCGCCACGCACTCACGCAGGGCACGTTCGCTGGCGGCCCGGGACCCTCGAGTCCGGCGTTGGCCGACTGGAACGCTGGGTGTCTGGCTCGCCCCGCCCCCGGCACCAGGAGCCCGCCCACCGGCCCCTATTCAGGGTCTCTATTGGCCAGATGGCCCCGTAGGGGCGGAGAAACGATTGCACGCCGGGGAGACCAAATAGGCTGTCGGCTTGGTCACGTGCACAGGGCGGGAAATCTGACAGCACCTCCCGGCTGGAGACCTTGACTTCCCCAGAATCGTGCTGGGGAAAGGGCCCTCCTAAGTATGTGGGTGCCCACCCACCCCCACGCGCGCGAGCCAACCCTCTAAAATAAGCCACGCCCTGGTCAAAGTCCCTTCTTTATTAAGGGTATCTGGTCAAAGTCCCTTCTTTATTAAGGGTTATCAAGCTGTACACAGTCCCCACCCCATCTACTGCAAATTCTGGCAGCTGGGCAGCTCGTTCATTCGGTGGTCCAGAGCTGTGGGATGGGTGGGGGCAGAGTCCCAGCATGCAATGCGGCAGCCCAAAGCCTAAGGAGAGCCCTCAGTCACCCTCCACCCACCTCAAGAGGGCAGTGGGACACAGGCCAGAGCTCTCTTGCTGGGAGGGAAAGAGCCCTGGACCTTGCAGTGCAGGTGAAGGGGGTACGATAAGCAGCAATGGGGCCCAAGAAAGCCTCAGGCTCCCAGGGGCCCATCCTGAATGTGGGAGGAGTGGCAAAATTTCCACCCTGCTTCTGTGATTTAGAAACCTTCCCTCTTAGTGTCAAAAGGTAGTGTGAAGGGAGCTGGGAGCTCAGAGCTCAGGCAGCCAGCCCAAGGCAAAGCCGAACAGAAGGGGAGCAAGCAGACAGAAGGGGCAGGGGAAGTGAGCGGGCTGCACTTGAGTGTGCACAGAGGTGAGGTAAGGGCCACAGCCTGAGCTGCTGTCGACACAGGGTGGCAGGGCACTGGGGTCCAGGGCCCAGGCCCACACCCCACTCCAGTTGGCACGGGCTCCCCCTGCTTGGCAGCTTCTGTGGTGGACAGCCCTCTGCAGGGGCGGATGCAAAGGTGGCAGTACTGGGGCTGGGCCTGGGAGCAGTTTCTAGCACCACACTCTGAGCCAAAGGGGTGAGGAGCAGAGGCTAAAGTCCTGTGTGCCCCTAGTTCCTAGGCCCCATATTCTTCTGGGGCCGTGACCAGCCAGTGCAGGCACCTCCCTTGGCCAGACACGGACACACAAACACCACACACGTGGGGCCAGATGACGCTCGGAGGAGCCCTCCCACGGCCAGCGGATGGGATGGCAGGGCAACAGTGGCCTCCATCCTCGGGTGTAGGGACCCTCTTCAGTCTTGTCTACACCTGTGAAGAGAGAAGGGCTGGTCATGGCCCCGTTTTTTCACTCCCTGCTGCCCCACTCAGAGGTCTGAAGAAAAGAGGCCAGGAGAGTTTGAGTGTGGGGAGAGGCATGCACTTTAGATGGGCTACCACACTGGAGCCCACCTTCCTCCCTCCGAGAAGGGACACCATCGGCCCCAGCCTGGTGGTCACTGAGCCCAGCAGCTCTTACCTTGTGCACCTGAGGGGGAAGCTCATCCTCGGAGCCCTCCTCGGGCACAGGCTCCGGATGTCTTGAGGCGGGCTGCCCATCCTCAGCCCAGCCTCCCAGGGGCAGCCGGGAGAAGTTCGAGGAAGCACGGGGCATGGTGCCGGGATCTAGAGAGGCAAGTAAGCAGCCTGTCAGAACACACCCCTGACACAGGAGGAAGGGAGGGGCGTTGGGTGCTGGGGCAGTGGGGGGGTGGGGAGGGCGGGGGAATGGCCTCCCTGGGCCCGTTCCTTCTACCCCCCTATCCCTAAAGAGGCCAGGAAGGGCTGTTCTTCCCCACCCCACCCCACCCCCGCCCGCAGACACTCTCCTTCCGTAGACCACTGGATACCTGTGATGCCCCCATAGCGTCTCTGGAAGCCCCCCTGCAGGGCGGTGGTCTCAGGCGCTCCGGGTCGGGGTGTGGCACAGGGATAGCTGGCGGAGCGGGGGATGGCTTGGGGGGCCCGGGCGCCCTCTCCCCCTTCTTCGGGGGCGCTCTCCCCACTCTCATCACTCTCCCGGCGATGCCACACGTGCCGCTCCGGCTCGGCCTGGGCCTGCTGCTTGTGGAGCTGGAGAGGAGGGCGGCTGGCTCTCACTGGGAGCAGCTGCCCCACCCTGGGGCTGTTCCCACTCACGCCATCACCAGGCTCCCAGCCCAGGGCACCTCTCGGGCAATGTTCTCAGCAGGCCCTCCAGTGACTTGGCCTTGTGACCAAGGACACACTGCCGAGGGTCTCAGGGACAAGCCCTCTTCCAGGTGTGGGGACCAGATCCAGCTCCCCAGAGGACTAGGGCCCTGGCAGTGGCAGCAAGGACAGCAAGGCAGAACCAGGGAGCAAGAGGCAAGTTGACTAGTGTGGGTAATGTTTCGGGCCGCAGAGGTGGACAGCTTTAGGTCAGTGATGGAATGGACGCCACAGGAAGCTGCCGAAGGAGAGGGAAAGTGGCCTGTCTTGGGCTGAGCCCCGGTGGCGTAAGGGGTTGAGTGTGGGACTGCGGCCCGCGGGCTTGGCGGTTCAAATCCAGTGGCGGCTCTCAGGAGCGGCACTGGGTAGCGCCCACAACCACCAGAGGCAGTGATGTCCACAAAAAAAAAAAAAGTGGCCTGGTTTTCAGCAGGGGCCACCTAGGAAGGTGGCAGGGGAAGCCACCAGGATGGGGAGACTCCAGGAGAGAGAAAGCTAAGAGGGCATCTCTCCTTCAGGAGGACACCTTTCCCTGTGGGAAAGCAGACTACACGGTAAGTAAGGGAGTTTACACTGCAGGTAAGGCAGCGACAATACAGGTTAAGGAGGCTGCAGTACAGGTAAGGAGGCTGCAATACAGGTAAGGAAGCTACACCGTGGGTAAGCGGCAGAGAAGGGTCTTGCTTTCTCACCCCCTAAACCCTCCCAGCTTCTCCCCCGCGCGGCCCCGCCCTTCCCGCACACTCGCCTGGTGCATGTAGAGGGCATGCAGGCTCATCTCGGTGGATGCGTACTCAGACAGTACCAGGCTCTGCAGCTGCCCTTCCCACACGCTGCTCCCGGAGCTGGCCGTCCTGGCATCCACCCTGTCCCTCCCCCAAGGGCAGAGGACACATGTCAGCACTTGAGACCCACATAAGCCACCCAGGACCCCAGCCGCGCCTCCCATCTCGGCTCTACCTTGACTCACCCAGAGCCCATCATGGTGCTGGGCATGCGGCCCGGGGGCCCCTGGCTGGGCTGCAGAGGGGAGAAGGAGCGCAGGGCAGAGGCCACTTCAGCCCTGTGCCTAGAGGCCTGCAGGTCTCGGGGCAGGGGCAGGCCCCGGCAGGACGAGCCGGCCACCACGTTGGCAATGAGGCTCAGCGGCTGTGAGGAGAGGGGCAGGCAGACTCCTCAGAATGGGAGCAGGGCCCCTGGCTTCCTGGGCCCACGGAGGCACAGGTGGGGCCGTCCAGCCCTGCTTTCCACAGCCCCTCGTGTGTGTGCCCGCCCAGGCACCCCCCGGCCCGAGGAACACACCTCTGACTCCGACTGCAGGGACTGGATGGACGTGAAGAGGGCGTTCTCAGGGAGCAGACCCCCTTGGGCAAGGCTAGCGGCCGCTCCGTCCCGCTGAACCTGCTCCTTGAGGAAGCCCAGGAAGGCCGTGCTCTCCCGTGGGGGCTGCCAGCCGGGGTTGGTGATGGCAAAGTGCATGAGGGACAGCTCCGTCTTCCCGTCCTCTGCTTGCTGGTACACTGACGCCTCCGTCTGCCCGCCGGACAGCCACTGTGCAGGGGAGCCGCAGTGAGGGCGGGGCCTGGGCCTCCCCTACTCGGTGTGGGGAGCAGGACTGGGAGGGTGGAGGGGTAGGTTTGTCCCTGGAGGGCAGACACTGCAGTGCCCGGGGCCACCCCAGGAGCGGCCACGTGCCTAGCTTGGTTTGAAGCGCGGCGGCAGGGGGCAATGGGGAGGGCTGCCGTCGTGTGCTTGGTCTTGCTGTGGTTTGTAGGCTCAGTGGGGCCCCGCCAGGCCCGTCCCTGGCCCCCGGAGACCCGCCTCGCCTGGTACCTGGGGATGGCCGTGCTGGCGCACATCCATCTGGGCAAAGGAGCAGGTGTCGCCAACGCCGACGACCTCCACGGTGAAGTTGCGGAAGAAGTCTATGATCTCCAGCGCCCGGGGGCGGAGGCAGAAGATGAGGATGAGGGGGGTGACGATGGGGCTCAGCAGCTCCTCTAAAATGAACACCTGGGAGGGAGGAGGCCAGGGTCACACACAAAGAGCCGCTGAGCCGACTGCCCGCCCGCCGACCGGCCGGCCCCACCGCGTCCTCAGCCAGTGGCGAGCAGGCCCTAACTCCAGCTCCACTCACTGCCTTGTACTGGAAGAGCTGGGCAAACTCGTCCCGGGTCTGCGAGCGGTGGGCATTACCCTGCCAGTGGTCAGGCATGTAGTGGATGTGAGCGAGAATCACACGCAGCAGCTGCTCGGGGCAGAACACCAGGTGCTGGTCTGGGATGAAGGACCTGGGGGTGGGGAAGTCGTGTGAGGCGGGAGCCTGGCCTGGGCACCCTGCTCCCGCCTGCGGTTCGCCTAGGCCCACCTGCACACGGTCACGGTGACCCCCAGGAGCGTGACGGTGGTGAGGACGTGCTCCACCGCCAGCACGTCCTCGTCGTAGATGGTCAGGGCCAGGAGCACGGCCAGGATGGAGCCTGCGAAGAAGGCGCCGTTCTTGGCCAGCAAGGTCAGCAGCGGAGACAGGAAGCAGTTCATGTACTTGGAGGCAGGCTTGTAGCCGCGGCTGAGGCGGGACTGCAGCTCGTGCTCCAGCTCGTTGAAGTGGCGGAGGTAGCAGCGGCCATAGAGTGACCAGCAGCGGGCGCCCAGGGCACCGGGCTCCCGCTTCAGCACCTCGGCGTAGCTGAAGAAGGCGTAGAGGATCTGCCAGATGAGGATGAGCGGGCACAGCAGGAAGTTGGCGACGCCGATCCACAGGATGCGGTTGCTGAGCCGGTGCGCCAGCTCCAGCCGCTGCCCGCCCCGCTTATACTCGGCCTTGAGGCTCCACTCGTTGAGGAACAGAGAGCCGGGGCCCCAGAAGAGGATCAGCTCGAAGTTGTACTTGAGGCCCCGCGTGAAGAAGACCACTTCCCCGAGGCCGGGCAGGCGGAAGCGCAGGGGCAGGAGGGACTTGTTGACCAGCGCCACCATGTAGTTCTGGAAGCGCAGGATGCGGTGGTAGATGTCCAGCTCGGTCAGCTCGCGCTTGTGGATGCAGATCTGGTGCTCCTTCTGGGTCTGCACGATGCGGGCCTGCACTTCCTGCCACGTGCAGTACGGGAGGGCCGCCTGCGGTGGGGGCGAGGGGCAGAGGGTGGGATGGCTGCGGCTCGGAGAGAGGGATGAAGCTCGGGGGTGAGGGTTCAGCTGAGCGGGGTCCACGCAAATGCATCCTGACCTGCCAACCAAGGAGGAGGGCCCTGGCTGGCCAAAGCCGCCCTGGACCCTAACCCGCCGGGCTGCACACCCTTACCATGGGGATGCGCAGCGCGTGTAGGTAGAAGGAGTGAATCTCCCAGTAGCAGCAGATGTTGTAGATGAACTTGATGAGTCGGTGGACCCAGAAGACGCCGGCAATCACCAGGATGGCGATGAGGGAGCCGTTTTCCTGAATCCTGGAGGGAGGAGGGAAGAAGGGGAGGCGGGTGGGCTTCAAAGTGGCAAGGTAGGCCAGCTGGCTCGAAGGCTGAGCCCAAGCCTGTGTTGGGCTGAGTCACTGCCTCCTCCTCCGTCCCTGTGCCCGCTGCCGGAGCCCTGCCTGGCCGCAGTCTCTGATGCCTCGGGACCTGCAGCCCTTACCTGGCACTGCAGACTTGGGCAGGCAAAAAGGCATCAGGCAGAGTGACCTTGACAGGTTCGGTAGGGTGAAGACTGTGGTTCACCATCTTGTTGGCAAAGAGGATGTCATAGTCCACGCAGCTGACCAGGAAGGTGGTGAAGGCGACCACAAAGAGGAACTGCCTGGGGGGTGGGGGAGAGGGAGCTCCAGCCAGGGGCCAGGGATAACATGGGACAGAGAGCAGAGGCTAGAAGCAGCAGGCTTAGAGTAGAGATGGGAAGAGGTGGAAAACCCCCGGGTCCCCTATTACCCAGTCACCACAGGGGAACCTTCTCTTCCTCTTAACCCCAGACCCTACAGAGTCAGCCGGCTTTTCCTCACATCCTGGTCATTCTCTGCTACCGCCCACTGGACTCTTCCAAAGGACTCTTCCAAAACTCTTGAGTTCCTTTGGAGAGGGTCCTAAGAAGTTCTTTACTCTTTCTTATTGAGGCAAGACTACCTGACCTGTCCCTTTGCCGACAACGCGTCGTCCTTCATCTTAAGAACCCTCTCGGGCTCTTTGCCGAGCAGCAGGCTCAGGATGGGGCTGAGATAGAAGAGAGGCGTTCTTCTTCAGGGAGGAGCTGGAATCTCCAGGCCCTCTGCCTGGACCAGGCTCATTCCACAGAGGCTCGGAAGGCTTGGTCCAGTCTGAGCTCGCTATGGAAGAGGTAGGAGGCAGAGCTCTCCTGATTGGGTACGCAGGAGAGGCGAGCCTGTGAAGCTTGGTGCCGCTTCAAGTTGCTGAGCCATAAAAGACTGCAGGGTTTTCAGCCTGGGTTTGGAAAGCTTGGGATAGGGGAAGTAGGCAGAAAGGAAGGAGAGAGAGAGAGACAGAGAGAGAGAGAGACCTGACCAGCTCACCCATCTCTTCTTCCACTTACATGAGCTCGAAGATCTCCCCGATGAGCATACAGGTGAAGCCATTCTTCTGGTGTAGATTATAAACGTGGACGCGCGTTAAGAAAGAGTGGCCGGTAGGGACGGCAGGGGTCACACACCCGAGCTCAAGCCCCTGTGCTCTGACTTTCCAGCTGTGGAACTCTGGCCTCGTCACTCAACCGTAGGCGTCCTGCCCCCACCCAGGCATACTAGGAATCACAAGGCCTGCCTTACAGGCTGACAAGGTCTGAAACAGCTCCGGGAGAATATCGGCCGTGGAGCTAGCACAGGCAGAGGCCAAGCCCTGGATTCTGGGAGTGCGCCCATGGTGAGGGCCATCCAGTTAGTTCTGGCCTACAGAGAGAGGCCTTGAGCACAACAGAAGGAAACACTGCCCGGGCCTGCCCCACCTTCACAATGTTCCTCTGCCCCGGTGTCAATCCATGTCACTGGGGGCCTGCCTCTTCTCACTGACGTCCCTCTCCAGTGACTGGTCTCTCTTGACAATGTGTCCAAAGACTATAAGATGAAGTCTTGCCATCCTTGCCTCCGAGGACCACTGTGGCCGTACGTCTGAGAGAAGCAGCACTCTGCACCTCGTGGGAGGTGACTTACAACTGAGCACCAATGAAGTGTAAGGCCCAGAAACCCGCGGCTGCACTCCTTTCATCTACAATCTGTTTTTCCCAGCCTCTCAGACTTCTAGGGATTAGGGCCTATGCCCTCTCCGCAGTCCCTGCAAGGATCCGGCCCAGGATAGCGCCTAAAGAGAACTCAGAGTCCCACCATGGGGCCGTAAAGGATATTCGAGAGAAGAAAAGGTCAAGGTTTTCGATGTGATGCCAAGGTGCTGTGGGAAGAAGGGAGGGATGTCAGAGCCCTGAAGGAACATGAGCCCCGGTGCCCTCAGTGCTCCTCCCCCTCTCCCCCCCCCCAGTCCCAGCTGTGGCTGTCATGTCCCGGGCACTCACACTTGCTCCCCTCAGGGACATGCACCAACAGGTCCTCCTCCCCTGGGGGTGAATCGCTGTAGGAGGCCTCTAGGCGCTGGTATTCCGTATCAAACTGCGCCATCACCGCCCCCTGTCCACCTTATCCACCTGCAGGGGAGGAGGCAGGGGAAAGCCTGGTTCAGGCCCAGAGGCTGCCGGCCTGGGGGGAGGGGGAGCAGGAGGAGTTAGACGGAAATCTGTGGGCTTGGTTTCCACCACCAGCCTCCCAGGAAGACACTGCGCAAGGCCGAGCCCCAGAGCCTTTAGACCTGGGGCCGGCAAACCTTTGAGGTGAAGAGCCAATCCTGTCCCTCACAACGATTTAAAAATCAGTCGAAAGCCATGGTATATATACAGTCTTACAGACAAATGAAATCACCATTATCTGAATAATGTCCATCAAATGAAACGGATGGTTTTAGTTTCATTTTCAATTTGACTCAGAAACATGGGTGTGCACCCAAAGAGCCCCATATGTCTGACTCATGAGCTGCCATTGGCTGAGGCCAGCTTTCAATGAAAAATCCAGGTGGGCTGCTGTCTGGCTGGCTTGAGGAGGGCTTATTTTCACCTTCCTCTATTCAATGGAGAGCAGAGTCTGCCCTTAGGAACCCAGGTCTCCCACTGAGCGAGCAGTTTGAAATCCCCCAAATTCACTGCCAAGGTCGATCTGACGCACAGCAACCCCGTGTGAGAGGGTCCTGACCCGGTGTGGTGGCTTTCTGAGGCTGTGAAATTTTACAAGTGCAGAAAGCCTCACAGCTCTCCGGTGTAGCAGCTGGTGGGTTCAAACCGATGCCCTTGTGGTAAGCGGCTCGAGGCATAATCCACAACACCACTAGGCTGCCTTAGCAGATGGAAGTGTTTGGTAAACAAAGTTTGAAGATAAGCACATGGCCCTACCAGCTCCATGGACAGTGTCGGCTCCACTCCAGCCCTCGGTGCCCGGGCACTGCAGCTGCTGGAGGAGAAGGTGTCAGGCCCCAGAGCATGGGGAGAGAAAGGAACTGACCTGACCTCTCGCCCCTAACCCCTCATTAAGAGGAGGCCAGCACACAGTCGGGGTATCACCCACACCCCCCCCCCCCATCCCCAGCGGGATAGAGGTACTGGCCCAGCTCATGCATATTGCCCTCTGGCTATATGGCACATTCAACTTGGGGGTCCCAAGAAGTGCCTTACTGACCTGCTGGACACTGGGTCAGGGCAGGTCTGATCATCCGCCGGTCCTCTCTGGCCCCTCCTCAGCTTCAGAAATTAGATAATTCTCTGAGCGTCCAGAAAGCCCCAAGCCCCAAGCCCCAGCAAAGCCTTTTCTACAGCCCTTTCCGGTCAACCCGTCCCCGGCTTCCCCAGCACAGCAGGCAGGGATGGCTGGGGCTGGTGAATTCTCCAGGGACTAGCGAGATCTGGGTCCCTCCGGCGCCCGACGGAATCGCCGGGGTCCGCTCCGCTCAGGGCAGCCCCGAGTGGAGCTCGGCCCGGCTCCCTCGCTGGGACGCTCTGGTTCGAAGAGCGCCATGAGCCCCGAGAAGCGCATCGAGCCCGCGGGGGCTCTCCACTTACCGGGTCTGTGCGCTTCCCGGGCCCATGTAGCCTCGGCTGGGCCTGGGCTCGGGGGCTCCTGCGGAGGTTGGAGGTGCCCAGCCAGGCCTACAGCCGATAACCCCGGATGGGCACGGGTGCCTTCGCGCAGCCAGCCGCCCCGACCTGCGCCCCAGGGTCGTCTGGCCCCCGATCAAGGGCTCGGCTCCCAACAGCGGACACCCTCCCGCGCGGCCCCGCCGCCCGCGCGCGCCCCCGCTACCAAAACATTCTGACTGCGCGGCCCCGCCCCGCCAGCCCGCCCGTCCGCGGCGCCCCTTCCCCGTTACCAGCCGCATAGGCCCCTTAGGGCTCCGTGGACAGCCCTCGTCCGGCCCCGGCCAGGAGCCCCGGGATTCCAGCGACCAGCCTAGCGTTTCACCTTAGGAACGGTGACCCTGGTGATTCCAGGGGTTTGTTTGCTGGACTCGCCTCAGCCGGGCCCTGAGCGCTGGGCCCGCAGTCTGCCAGTCACTGTCACCGCGGCTGAGCTGGCCAATAAGCCGAGGGGGTGGAGATGTGACGGCCCACTCGCGGCTCCGGGAGGGCGGGACTCCGGGCTGGAGGCGGGTCTTACACCGTCGAAGAACCAATGCCGGCCTCCGTGCGGGGCTGGGCTCCGTGCGGGCGGCGTTGTTTGTCCCCTTCGCCGCCCCGTAGCGCCGGGGACTGTGGGGTTCCAGCAAGCCCGGCGGCAAGCCGCGGCTCGGGGGGCGCTGCCGCTCGGCTCCCCGGGGTAGCAGCTGCCGCCCACCCGCGGGGCGACGGGCCTGTGCAGTTCAGTAGATGCCGGGGCGCGTCGCTCGGGAAGCGAGCTCGCCCGCCCGCCCGCGGCTAGGACACGTCGGGGATTTGAATTGGGTCGGACTCTGGCATTCGGTCTCTGGGTGATCCCGCGTTTCACTTTCCGGGCGTGTGGTCCGAGGCCGGAGGTTCGGGAAAGGGCTTCGGGGTCCTGTGCGTGACCCGGGGTATCCCGGAGGGGAGCAAGTCTGGCAGGCGGGAGAGCGGACCGCATCTCGCTCGTTCCTTTTCCTCCAGCTGCTGCGGGCTGATTTCTGGCCGGACATGTCGCCCGCTCCAGCCGTCACCGCGGCTCCTGCCTCGGTCTCCCTGTTTGACCTCAGCGCCCAGGCGCCCATCCTTCGGGGCCTCAGCCTGATGAGCCAGGCGCCCGGGGATGCGCAGGCCCGGCGTCGGCCTGCCTCTGTCCAGGTAACTCGCAGGCGTGGGCCGGGCCCACGAGGAACAAGAGAGGACTCGATGGGGCGTGATGGCCCTCCCAGGAGTTTGCCCTGATAGGTATCCGCTCGGGAGCCCACGCGAACTTGTTTCTGCTAGATAAAAGGTGTAGTGGGGTACACGTTGGACTCCTCACCGAAGGGTTTGCAGGATTTTCTCTAAACCAGCCTCTTTACTTCCCTTCAGTAAAACCAACACTGTAAAAAACATGTATGCGTTTGGCTTTACACACGTTTGCAGTTTTTGTTTCTTGAGCTTTTCTTTACATAAGCTCCATGCAGTGATTGGAAATAGAAGTTAAAAACTTGCTATTTGGAAAGGATTTTAACTATCGAAAGCTAGCTTCTGCAATTCCTCTAAGTCATCCCTTCGGTTCATTGAGTGTTTGGCTCAGTTCAGCTCTTGTGTATCTTTTTCCGAAGCATATTTTTAATAGGTGGTTGCTTTTCCATGTTATGACTACTAGAAGGCAAACTTTAGGCCATGCTTGTTCGCATTCCCCTCTGTTCCTTACTGTGGATTTTACTTCTAATGACACTCTATTCTCAGGGTGAGGGGAGAAAGCAAGTACTGAAAGAACACGACTCATACCTGGACTCTCCCGATACCCCAGAGAAGTTAGGTTGTTCCACCTGTAACCAGACCTTCCCGAATCGCCAGGAGCAGGTATAAGGCTAAAGTGCTGGACGAGACCCTGAAAATATAGGTATCGTGGGGGGTGAGAAGTAGGTGCTTCTCTTAAGTTAATGAAGGTCTATGTTTTGAGGAATCCAATGTTACTTGCATTACATCCAGGAGCTCCAGGCCTAGTCCTGGCTGCCACATTCCCCCCTTCTGCCTCCTACCAGAGAGAACACTATAAGCTTGACTGGCATCGGTTTAACTTAAAGCAACGTCTGAAGGACAAGCCTCCAGTGTCTGCCCAGGACTTTGAAAAGCAGAGCTCTGCAGGTGATGCCTGGTGGGAGACCTGAATGGGAGCAGGACTCGGGGCAGAGCAAAGCTAGTGTACGGGCTCAGGGAAAGTCCGAGAGGGGGGCCTCAAGCAGTGTATCCTGTTGTCCGCAGGGGATCTTTCCAGCATCTCGGGATCAGAAGACTCAGACTCAGGCAGTGAGGAGAACTTGCAGTTACTGGATGAGGACAGGGTGGACTTTGAGAAGCCCAACCGACCACGGGGCTTCCACCCACATCGAGTTCTTTTCCAAAATGCCCAGGGCCAGTTCCTCTCTGCCTACCGCTGTGTCCTAGGACCCCGCCAGGCAAGTGACAGCACAGGCTGTGTGGCCCATCCCGGCCTTTTCCGTGACCTGCCAGGATTGCCCTCTCACCCTTCAGTTTCTCACTTCTTCCCTGTGCCTGTCTGCAAATAGGTAGCACATTTGACAGCATGGTCTTGGGCTCGACTCACCTGAATCTACAAAGGATGATGTTTAGGAGACTTGGAAGAGGCCTAGCGTTTTCGGGGCCAAATGTGAGGGGACTGGGTTGTTGCCAGGGCTCAGCAGACAACAAGCTAACTTTGAGTGAGGCAACACTGTTTCCGTCCCAACCAGTCAAGAGATTTGGTTGTTGCACAAGACACCCGCTACTCTCCTTTTCTAAGAGGGCGGGCGACTTATTTTGAAAGTTCTGTGGTGGTCCTGATTCACAGTACACATTCAGATTGATCTCGGTTTTGCTTTGTCGTCAGTCCAGTCAGGACTGAACCGAGAGGCTGTCCAAAGCCCGGCTTCCAGTGGGTGACACAGGTAGGATCTTGGTGCCTCTCCTCTGTCATCAGGGGCCCCCAGCAGACACAGAACTGTTGCTCCAGAACCTGCTCGGCGGAGGTCCCAGATCCTGTGTGGTGCTCATGGCAGCGGCGGGGCACTTTGCTGGTGCCATTTTCCAAGGGTGAGAGGCCGCTGCCTGGGGAGGATGGAGCGGCTCCTTGCTAGCTGGGGGCGCGTACCCGGGGTCTCCAGTACTGAATCTGTGCTGTCCACAGAAGCGAAGTGGTGGCACACAAAACCTTCCACCGCTACACAGTGCGGGCCAAGCAGGGCACAGCCCAGGGGGTTCGGGATGCCCGGGGTGGGGCTTCTCGCTCTGCCGGAGCCAACCTGAGGCACTACAACGAAGCCACGTTATACAAGGTGAGTGGAACCTCCCAGATCCCCTGGTCCCTTGAGGCACATGCCGTTCGCCCCACCTTGCTAGTCAGCTCAGCTCAGTGTGATGGTAGAGGCTTTTCTTCTAGCTTCTGCCATTTCTGGGTGAACAAGGGTAGAAAAGGAACCCCAGGGTGCTCGCTTCGGCAGCACTAAAAAGGAACCCCAGGGGCCTCGGTACCCTCTCCTCCACTTCCTTGTCCCCTACCTCCACGACCTCTGGTGGTTTCTCTTGGTTATAGATTTTAAAACTGCAAGTTGACATGTGCAGGGCTGAGTTGCTCTCTCCCCTAGGAGGTGCGTGAGCTGCTGACAGGGCCAGGCTGGGCTGAGGCACTGGCCACGGCTGGGACAATTCTGCTGCGAGCCCCCCGCTCTGGCCGATCCTTGTTCTTCGGAGGCCGTGGGCCACCCTTGCAACGGAAGGATCCTCGACTTTGGGATATCCCCCTGGCCACCCGCAGACCCACTTTCCAAGAACTGCAGCGTGTGCTGCATAAGCTGACCACTCTGCAAGTCCACGGTGAGCCTCTGAGCCAGGTCTCCGGGCCAGCCCACGCCTCGGGGACCGGTGTGCGAGCCAGCTCCACCTGAGCTGGCCTCTCAGCTCCCCTAGAGAATGGTCTTTTATGGCAGGGGAGGACCCCCGGGAAGCGGCCCGATGGGATTCACCTCAAATGCAACGGAAGCCCACAAAAGGGGAGAGGAAGAAGGCTTTTGAGGAAGAAAGAAGAAAGATCCACAGGGAGGAAAACGCACAGGAGCACAAAACAGACTCCCCCGAGCAAGGTTTGGGCACCATTTGGCCACTGTCAAATCCCCATATGGGTGGCAAACTCACTTCCCATTTCCCTCCACCTCCACCCACATAAGTCGGCCCACCCCATTGTCAGTCTGCTTTAAATGGGGAGTAATGTAGCCCTCACTGAGTGGTATCAAGTGAGTCTCACCAAACCTATTGCCTCTTTGTATATGATGTGTCCTTAGTCCTCAGAGCCACCTTGACACCGAGTAGAGGCAGGGACCTCATGACTGTTGCATCTGGCCGGCCGGTCTGCTGCGGTCAAGGTGGGCAAAGAGCTGCTGCTCTGGCTGCAGACCTGGGCCTCCCCTTGAGCTGGACACCTCCTTTCTGCCTTTGGTGTCGACGGACACAGCTCTGGGTGTACCACTTTGTCTTCTCCCTCTCTCGCCGCCATCAAGTGGATGCCGACGTCTGATAGCCAAGCCTATGCGACAGGGTAGCACTGCCCCTGTGAGTTTCTGAGACTGGAACTCTGGATAGCAGTAGAAGGCCCCTTCCCTCTCCCTTGGAAAAGCTGGTGGTTTTGAACTGCTGACCTTAACGATTACCAGCTCAGTGCATCACCACTACAAGACCAATGCTCCTTGACCTGGAGGGACCAAGAACACATTGAACTTCACTTCGGGATGGTCTCTATGATCTCTTTATGTATATATGATAGATGTGTCATATATACAACATTACATATACATATATATTCCTAGAGCATCTGGGCTTGCCCACCTCCTTCCACCCTCAGATGGGGCTCACATGGCATGCTTTACCCTAGAGTCGGAGGCCGAGGAAGAGGCTAGCTACCAGGTGGAGCTGGAGTTAGCGGAGGTGACGCTGGGGACTCTGGATCTTCGCGAGTTTGAGGTGTTACCCAAGCGGAGCCGGAAGAAGAAGAAGAAAAAGGAGAGGAGCCGGGACCTGGAGGCTGCCGCCTCTCGGGCTCTCCCCCAGCAAGCTCAAGAAGCCGCGGCAGATCCAGCCTCGGAGGGGCCCTCGCTGGCAGAGGCCAAGGCTCCTGGTCAGCCCCAGCTCTGGGGTGTGCTGCTCGCCGCCTGCCGGGCTGGAGATGTCGGGCGGCTGGAGCTCCACCTGGCTGCCAGTCCCCAGGACCCTGGAGTTGAGGCTCTGCTCAGTGCCCCCTTGGGCGCCGGTGGCTTTACACTCCTGCACGCAGCTGCAGCGGCCGGGAGAGGTTCGGTGGTCCGCCTGCTGCTGGAGGCGGGCGCTGACCCCACTGTGCAGTGAGTGAGCCCCCTCTGGGGTCTGGCGGGTGGTCTGGAGGCTGATGTTGGCATTGGCTACTTGGTCATGTTCCTGTGGTCTGCTTGGGTGTTACTGGGAAAGACTGGAGGCAAGTTGAACCTACATGTCATGCTTAGGGACTTCCGGACCCGGCCCCCATATACAGTTGCAGCTGACAAGTCAACGCGCAACGAGTTCCGAAGGTTCATGGAGAAGAATCCCGATGCCTATGACTACCACAAGGCTCAGGTCAGCTGGCAAAAGATGGAGCGGAGCGGCAGGCCGAGAAGGCGTCAGAGCGGGCGGCCCGATCCTCCCTCTCTTCTTGCAGTGTCACCAAGGTTGACTCGTGTGGCTCTTCTTAACACCTGCCTGGAACCCTCTAGGTGCCGGGGCCACTGACATCCGAGATGGAGGCACGGCAGGCCACGCGGAAAAGGGCGCAGCAGGCAGCCCGGAGGCTCCGGGACCAAGAGCAGCGGGAGCAGCGGGAGCAGGAGAAACGGGAGCAGGAAGAGCAGCAGAGGTTTGCTGCCCTCAGCGACAGAGAGAAGGTGAGGCCTGGGTCCTCTTCCAGAGCAAGCCCTCATCTGAGTCCCCTGCGTGGCTGTCACATCACGGGACCCTTTATCCACGTCCTTAGCCTTGTCCTTGACCCACTTTCTCTTCTCTTCAGAGAGCCCTTGCTGCAGAGCGCCGACTAGCTGCCCAGTTGGGAGCCCCTAGCTCTCAGCCCCCTGGCCCTGTGGTCACGGATGCGCGGTATGTGGGGGGTGCAGGGGTATGTGGGGGGGGGGGCGGCCACTTGGGGCAAGTGGAAGAAGTAGCTATGCGGTATCAGAAGAGCCGTCGAGGGAATTTGAGGCCTCCCGGGAACCCTTGGAGCACAAACAGAAATGGCTGGGAGAAGCGCGAGGAGGGCTTGGATTGCAAAGATCTGGGGTACCTGTCCAGCCTTATTCTCCCTCTTCTTCAGACGCTGCTGGAGTTGCGGGGCCTCCCTCCAAGACCTGATTCCCTTTCACTACCTTGACTTCTCTTTCTGCTCCACACGCTGTCTCCAGGAGCATCGCTTGCAGGCCAGGAAACCCGCTTCCTGAGCTCTCTCAGTGCCTACTGGGCCCTCCTCTAGGTCTCGGCCAGGCTGCATTCTTCCCCTCCAGGCCAGAGAGGACTGGGAAGTTTAGGGGGAAGGGAGACTCGGGAATCAGGGCAAAGACGGGGCCACAGAGGTGTGTGGAGCTGGTACTGTCTCGGGAACTTTAATCACAATAAAGTTTGGCAAGGAAACTGCACTGGTACTTGCAGGCAAGCCCTCGGCTCCTTGTGGTCACCGTGACCAGCACCAGGGGATCCTGACCACGCCACATCCCAGGCCCACGGGTGGCTTTTCTGTCAGTGCCCACTTAACTCCATCTCCCCATTGCCGAAGAAATAATTGAAGAATGTCCTGTAAAAGGTGCTGTTGAGGATAGGATTGTCCAGAAACTGAACTTGGGGCTTGGGAGGCCCGCTTTCTAGCTCCAGCACTGTGATTTTGTTGGTTTCCTTAGGAAACAGCAGGGGTTTGGGCACGTAGAGGGTCTGTTGTGGCCCCCGCTTTGTCCAGTACCGGCCCAAGTTAAATCCATTGATCCAGACTTGGCCCTAGGGAGAGGGAGGGAAAAGGAAGGAACCGTCCTCAGGGAGTGAAGCCGACCCTTTGGGGTTTCCCCCAGAGGGCACGTCCGCCCCCCCATCCAGCCAGGACTTTCCTCTTTAGCCACCTCCACCCCGTCACCCGCGGCACGGTACCTTGGACCATCCTGGCAGATAGAGAAACGTGTCCCCAGTTGTGCCTAAAATTTGAAACGATGCAGAGTAGAAGGCAGGGCCGGAGGAAATTGGAAGTTGTGTCTTTTTCGGCGACTGGATAGGAAACCACCACTTGACAAGGTTATCAATTTTCAGGGGGAATATGAGCCACTGAGTGAGGACGGTGTGCCCCAGCAGTGGTGGCTCTAACAGGCCCTGTAGGGGGAGGCAAATGCACAGTCAAAGGCCACTAGCCTCGGGAGCCATACCAGGTCCCTAAGCTGAGCCCAGGGATGGAGTGGGTGGCCAGGACCAGATCCCTGCAAGGCAGTGTCTGCTGGACCCCACAGGGCATGGCTCTGGTCATCCGCTGCCCGGCCCCCTCCTGCCAAGAGAGGCTGGTCGGTTAGGGTGTTGGGGGAAGGCTAGGGCAGGGCTAGCTCACCTTGAAGTCACTGCTGTTAGACCCAAAACTGAGCCTGCCCATGTTTTCCACCAGGATGTCCAGTTTGTCCCCCATTCTCCCCACCAAAAAAACTCTGTTTTTAATGCTCCGTTCCAAAACACCCTGAAACACCTGTGGATAAGAGGGCCTGTGTGAGGAGGAGGACTGCGCCTGGCTCCCGGCTGCTGCACAGGAGGCCAGTCAGTTACCCATTTACTGCGGTGCTCTCCCCTGGGACTGGCTTTCTCACAAGCCCCCCACACATGTGAGCAGCTGGAAAGGAGTACGAGAAGGTAAGGGAAACTGACAGCTGAAGATCGGCGTGGGGGCTAGGGGGAGCGGAGGTTCAGGTGTCCGCTTGCATTGGGTCCTCACCCCATTCACCATCACATAGGCCCGGTCGTGAAGCCCGTTTTTGGGCATCCACAGGGATGCTGGCTCTGTGTAAGTGTTGACCAGATGGGTCCGGTACAGCATGAAGCCATGGCCCTGGGGATGGAAGAGTGGAGTGCTGAGGATGAACTGAGACACGGCATAGGAGACTGCTGGGCATGGCGGGAACTGGGGGCTCGAGCCGCTGAGAAAGTCTCCATACCTACCCGGTGAGAGCTTGCCTTACCTGTTTGACAGACTCAAAGGTCACTGGCAAGATGGAACGGATGGGTCCTTGGGGGCACAGAAAGCTTAGGAAATCCAGCAAACTCCCATCCTGTGACAATAGGGGTGGGGGTGTGTGGGAATAGGAGAGAAGTATCAGAAGGGAGGAAGAGGACAACATGGAGTGTTCTAAGAATAAAGGGGCAGAACCAGAAAAGCGGAGCTCACCAGGTACAGAGTCAAAGGTCCGAGTGCCATCTTGGTGCTGGGGGTAGGTAATGGTCCCACGGGGACATCCTGGAACTGAACCCACATTCTCTCAGGAGCCATGGGAAAACATTCCAAAGCCCTGGAGCATGGAGTCTCATGGAAGTTGGTTCTAGGGCGGGAGTGCGGGGGCCATAAAGACCCAGTGATTTTGTACCTACCTACCAGTGTATCTCCACAAGTAATCGGGGGGTGGGGTGGGGTGGGGGGACACTGGGGTCTCTGTGGTTCAGACGAGAACCCACCGCTTCCTAAGACCCCTATCTGACCAACTTGCTCACTCCCTTTTCCCGGAAACCAATGAAAGCCTCCGGGGCTTGCTGTGGTGATACGGCACCTTGCTGATGACTTTTCGAATAGCAAAAAGTTTAGGTGTGGGGTCCCCTGCTTCTGAGATGGGTGCATCATAGTCGTAGCTGGTAGTAATCGGAAGGAAATGCCCCTTTTCGTCAGCACCTGGGGTTGAAATAATGAATTCAGGGTGCCTGTAAGTGACCGGTGCGGGAGAGGAGGCCTTCCACAGAGCCGTGCTCCCATGTCCTATGGGGTTTCTGAAGTTGGCAGCGACTCAGCAGTGGGTTTGGCGTGGGGGATACGTGCTGGGCGTGAAGCAAAGGCTGGATGGCGTCAGAGTGCAGAGTGAGTGGCTCAAGGGGATCGTGGCGGCTGAGGCAGCCACGGAAGCTACACTGTGCCTGCACGGTCCACTTCCTTGCTCCCTCCCTGCCCTCCTGCCCAAGGGGCCACCTGGACTCACCATTCCAGTATCCGAAGTTGGTGCCTCCGTGGAACATGTACCTGAAGTGAGGGTTGGGGGAGGGGGTGTAAAAGGGAACTCATTAATTAATCTTAACTGGCAGCCCCAGCCCCCAGTCACAGGGTAGGCTCCGGGGCCCTCCGGTTACATGTTCACACTGGCTCCCACGGTCAGCATGTTCTCCAGTCCCTTGATCACAGTGGCCACAGACCGAGTGGAGTGTTTCTGGCCCCAGTAATCCAGCCAGCCTGTGTAGTACTCAGAGTTCACCTGGAGTGTGACGCGAAAGGACCAGGGGGTGAGCGAGACGGGATGCTAGCCCGGCTGTTCCCATCCCTGCCTCTTTGACGCCCCCCCCCTGGCCCCTCACCAGTGGCCCACGGGGTTCATACTCCCGAAGCAGGGAAAAGATCTTGGTCATATTGTCGGCTGCAGAAAGGAGGCAAAGGTGAATCAGCGCCGTAGAGAGCACAGGGGCCCCGCCCCCTGGACATATCCTTGCCCGTTGCTCAGGACACCTGGGCCGAAATCGATGGTGGTATAGAGGCCCTGGAGGGTGCCACATCGGAGGCCTTCGGGCCCATCTGTGGTGAAGAGCAAGATTTTGTCTCCTAGGAGTGAGCGGAAGAGCCCAGCCAGGTGTCTCAGGTAGGTGATGTCACAGGCCTTATAGCTGCCGTATTCATTCTCCACCTGCCAGCAGGGGGCAAGGAGCAGTTGTGGGCTGCAGTTAAGGATCCCACATCACCTCCCTCTCCCCCGGCCCAGGTGAGGCTGCACTTGTACCTGGACACTTATGATGTTGCCCCCATTGTGGTACAGCCATGGGTAGATCTTGGGCATCAAGACGTGGTACCAGGAGTCCACCGCAGCAAGGAAGTCTAAAGGAAGAAGTGGTGCTCTCTGCACCCACAGCCCCCCCCCCCCCCCCCCGCACACACCCCAGCATCAGTGCTAGCAACTTCACTGCTTCCCACCACTGCCCCACCCGCAACGGAGTCCGAGCAGAACTGACCGACTTGCTAGGAAGGACTGAGGCCTACGCACTCATGTGCTTGCCTGTCAAAGGGACATAAACATAGAAGAGACTGTAAAGCAGTGTTTCCTTCTGCTACATGTCCTTCGCGCTGTCTCATCTTGTTATTGTCGCCAGGTGTGGACTCACAGGGACCCTAAGTGCAAAAGAAAGACACCCGGCCTGGCCCGCACCGCCCTCACACTGAGCCCATCGCTGCCAAGCTACTCTGCCGCTTCCACCTGAGGCTGCCAAGAAGGAGCACACTCCTGTTCGCCTTCTTCCTGCTAGGTCTGCCTCAGCTCACCTGGGTCTGAGGTTCGCAGATGGATAGTCCGTGTTTGAAGCAACCAGGATGGGAGGCCGCCCTGAGTCAGACATAAAAACAAGGCTGTGTGCCGGGTCTGTGGAGAGGGGGAGCTGCGCGGGGTGCTGGAAGTGGAAGTGGCACTGGGGTGCAGGCTTTGATTCTTGGGTAAGGTGACCAGACATCCCGTGGGGTTTTATTTTTTTATTTTATTTTGGGGGGTATCACTGCCCTCTGGTGGGAGTGGGAGGCCCAGCCTTGCTCCTGGAGAGCCGTGGGTTTTTAAAGTTAAATATATTGCAATACTATTTTTGCGTTCTATGAACATTTTTGGGGGGCATCACTGCCCTCTGGTGGTGGGAATAGGAGGCCCAGCCTTTGCGCCTGTGGAGCTGGAATTGAACCTCCATCCCCGTGGGCGGCAGTTCTGCGCACAACCACTACGCCACCGGGGCTCAGCCCCTCGATGAACATTTTTGTTCCTCCAAATAGACCAAATTTTTAATCAAGAGCCACAGTCAATGGACTGAGCCCCGGTGGCGTAGTGGTTGTGCGTGGGACTGTGGCCCACTGGGACGGAGGTTCAATTCCAGCAGTGGGGCTGGGTCTCCTGCACACACCGTAGAGCAGTGATGCCCCCCCCCCCCCAAAAAAAAAAAAAAAGGACCACAGGACTCAGGGAAAATTGTTTGAAATCAGGACTGTCCCGCCAAAAGCGAGCCATCTGGTCACTTTATGGGGCCCCACCTGCAACTCACCATCTCCCACTCAGCACAGATGTAAGGTCCCGGCCTCAGTATGACCAACAGGTTTGTCTTATTTGCCTCATTCAGAAATGCCACGACATCCCGGCTGCCATTAAAGTTATAGACCCCGCGCTCTGGCTCGTGGTAGTTCCAGGGCACGTAACTGAGGAAGGAAGGGGTTAACAGGGCCCGTGGTGGGGTGGTGCCAGGGAAGCCTGGGGCTCAAGTCCGGGTGGATGGAGGGTCCTGAGGCCCCCCCCCCCCCCCCCCCCACTCTCCCCCGTGGCCTGGGAGCCCTGGGCCTGCACCTCTTCCTAAGGAGGTGGGATGAAGGGGGAAGGCTGCCCTCTCCAGGCTCCAGGAGCACTTCTTACAACTGTATGGCGTTAAGGCCGGCCATCCGCATCTTGTAAAGTCGGTCGGCCCAAAGGACGCGCGGGACCCGGAAGTAGTGCATACTGCCAGAGATATAGCGGAACGGAGCCCCGTCCAGGAGGAACCTGTCATGTTCCCGATCCACGACGAAAGACCGAGCGCCTGCCTGCCAAGGGGAAACCAGGCGCTGCTCGGCCGAGCTCCGCAGCGGGGCAGCGTCTGCACAGGAGATGGCTCTAGCCCTGCACGCTGGGGTTCCTTGTGCCAGCTGCCCCTACCCCTCTGCTCTTACCGGGGGCAGCAGGAGCGGCAGCAGGAGCGGCAGCAGCAGGCAGGGCAGGCAGGGCGGCCTCTCAGGAGTCATGGCGCTTGCAGAGCTCCAACACTTTGGGACTCTGGTCAGACCATCACGTGGCGGATTCCTGGGAGGGAACCTCAGCGAGCAAGGGGGCGGAGACCATCCCCACTTGCTTTTCCCCTCTCCTGCCCGCACTGCACTGGCCAGCTCTACGCCTGGACGTTTCGCTACTCGACATGCAATCCACGAGACCACTGCAGCGGCCAAACCTGGGAGCTTGGTAGGAATGCAGGATCTCTGGTTCTAACTCGGACCCAGATCCAGAACTTGTATTTTAACAAGAGCCTTGCAGACCCTTCAAAGGACCTAAGACTGCCCAGCAAGGAGCGCCTCGACCGGCTTTCCTGCCCCATTTCACCTGATATGAATGCAGGTCTGAACCAGGGGAAGCCCACGACAGCCTTTCCCACGGGCCAAACCCAAAGCAAACCACACCACCTGCCATCAAGTCACTTCCAACGGACAGCCACCCTGTAGGCCAGCACTTCTCCACCTTCCTAATGCCTCCAGCCTTTAATGCAGTCCCTCCTCTTGTGGTGACTCCCCACATAAAATTATTTTATTTATTTATCTTATTTTATTTTGGGGGGGGCATCACTGCTCTCCGGTGGTGGGAGTAGGAGGCCCAGCCCCACTGCTGGAATTGAACCTCCACCCCAGTGGGCCGCAGCCCCACGCACAACCACTACGCCACCGGGGCTCAGCCCCATAAAATTATTTTTGTTGCTACTTCATAACTGTAATTTTGTTACTGCTATGAATTGGGAGACCCCTGTGAAAGGATCTTTTGAGCCCCAAAGGGGTCGTGCCTCACAGCTCGAGAACTGCTGCTTTCGGGGGTTTCCGAGGCTGTAAAACTTTATGGGAGCAGACAGCTTCATCTTTCCCCAAAGGAGCCATTGGTGACTTTGGGGTATTTTTTTGGGTGGGGCATCACTGCCCCCTGGTGGTGGGAGTAGGAGGCCCAACCTTGCTCCTGGAGAGCACTGCTGGATTTGAACCTCCAACCCAGTGGGCTGCAGTCCCATGCACAACCACTACACCAGTGGGGCTCAGCCTGCCATTGGTGACTTTGAACCACCCACCCTGGGGTTAATAATCCAGTGCTTGCCCAGCGCCACCACCAGGGGTCTGAGAAGGGAGAACCAGCTGATCTCACTCACGGATTCCCACCAACTGTCCAGGACAGGGGAGAGATGCCCCTGTGGGTGTCTATAACTTTCAGCAGAAAGCCCCTGTTTATCTCCCCGTGGAGCAGCTGGGGGTGTCTGACAGCTGACCTAGCTACTGCTAGCTACTGCTAGGCCACCAGGGCTCCCATGACCCAGGCTACAGTGGGATCTTTTTCCTGGAGAGCCTTGTTTGAGCAAAAGGGTCCATCCTGACCATTCATTCCATCATCTTCCTTCCTACCCTAAACCTGCCTGTCTAAACAAAGGACACTACGAGTCAAAGCTTGGTGCCAAGGGTTGGGACTGTGTGGGTCTCCATTCCTGCTATCTTCAGTTCTCAGCCTGCCTGGAATTTGAGGATCAGGGCAACAAGTCCTCCTCATTGTCATTACTCAGGGTGAACACTCTCTGGGGGCTGTGTGTTAGATAATAAGCCTGAACACTTCACATGCCATTTCACCTCAACTCGGAGGTAGATGAGTATGCCCATTTCACAGATGAGGAAATGAACTCTGCTGTCAGCCAATTCTGAGTGATAACGATGTGTTATACTGCCTCTGTGGATTCCTGAGACATAACTCTTGATGCAGAAAGCCTCCTTTTCCCCCCTTCGAGCAGCAGATGGCTTCAAACTGCTGACCCTCTGGTTAGCAGCCCGGCTCATAACCACTGCAACACCAGGGCTCCTAGAAGTGGAAATAAGAGGGACGGAAATCCGAAGCAGCCTGTTCGCGGCCTCCCACTAATGGCGCTGGGGTGTGAACTAAGCCATCTGGCCTCACCACTGGTGCCAGCCACCTTCGGGACTCCAGCCTGAATCCCAGAGGGATGCTGTGGAATAAAATGGAAAAGCCGAAGGATAAAGGCTCGGTAAAGTGGGGCTCAGAGAGGTTCAGTCACTCGCCTGAAGTCACACAGCTTTGTCAAGTTCGGACTCAGCTCCTGGTGATGTGGTTCAAGCGCCTGAGCAACCTAACCACTACACCCCAGGGCGGTGGGATGCAAGCCGGAGGCCCCAAGATTCTGGGTGGGGGGGCAGAGCAGCAGCACCGCCCCTCCCGGAATCCCCCTGCGGGCTGTACCAGGAGGCGGCCACTGGGAGGCGGGAGACCTCCTACCTCGGGCACTGGGCGATGGGCGTCCTGGGAGCCTGGGGCTGGGCCCAGCTCCGCTCCCCTTTGGCGCGAGTGCCTGCGTCCTGACCTCTATCGAAGGCCAGGCGGGCCCCCCGGCCTGGGTCCTGGGACTCGTCCTCCGCAGGCATAGCCTGCCCCAGGCTTCGCGGCTCGGCGCCCTGACATCCTCCGGGTGCCCGGCGGTCGCTAGGATACCGCGGGCCGTTACGCCGGCGTGGGCTGATGACGTAACGCGTGTTTCCGGTCGCCGGCGCTTCCCTCCGGCCCGAGCCAGGTCAGTGGGCGCTCGGGGGCTGGGGGGGGGAGGGGGGGGGCGGCCCCCGGGTTTCGCGCGCGATCGCCGACGGTGCGCCCCGCGCGGGGTGAGCCCCCCGCCTCGCAGCTCTCTCGAAGTCTCCGGCGTGCCGCGGCGGCCCCCCTCCCCCCCCCCCGCCCCCACACCGGGCGCGGCAGCGGGCGCCGCCCCCCCGCCCCGGGCTGGGCCTGGCGGAAGCGGCCTGCCAGTGGCTGCGTGGCCCGAGACTGGAAGGCACCCGACCCCAACCTTCCGGCCGCTGGGGCCACCCGGGCACGCTTCCTCCAGAGGGCCACCGAGGCCCCGGGGACCCGGGCGGCGACCTGCGCCCCGCCGTCCGGACCGCGCGGGACCCGCCACCGCCTCTGTCGTCCCTTACAGCATGCTCTGTCGGGCCCCGTGCGCGCCGCGTGCAAGAGCCCCCTCACCCCGGACGAAGCCGGCAGGAGCCTCCGCCCACCCCTGAGGAGGATGACCGAGACACTATGGGCCATGCGCTGTGTGTCTGCTCCCGGGGAACTGTCACCATTGACAGCAAGCGCTACCTCTTCATCCAGAAACTGGGGGAGGGGTGAGTGCGTGTTGGGCAATCACTTAGCCGCCCCGCAGGTTGTGATGATGGAAGGACACATGCTAGGGGCGTCCGGGTGTATCGCCAGCCTCCAGCTCACCAGCCAAGAAAGTAAATTCTGGAGCCAGGCCTCCAGGATGAGAGTCCCCTTGTGTGACCTTGGTAAGCCACAGTTTGATCTTAATGCGGCAGCGAGCACAGTGAGCATGTCTCCGTGACCGGGGGGCCGTGGGGGTGGGCATTTAGATAATATCATACATAAGAAACCCCTAGCACCCGGCCCCGGGAGCGCTGGATGAATGTCAGCCCTTGTGACTCGGTGTGGAGCGTCCGCGCGCTACACTCCGAGCACGGCACTGTGGTAGTTGGACTGCGGCCCACTATCCGAGAAGCTCAGGGGAGTCCGCAGATGGCACTTGCAGCCATGTCTTGGATGGGTTTCTACTAGGTGGGCACTTCAACCCCAGGGCAGTCTGGGCCCAGGCATTCCGGGAGATGACCATGGCCCTTCACTGACCCCTTTGGCCCACAGTGGGTTCAGCTATGTGGACCTGGTGGAGGGCTTACACGATGGACACTTCTACGCCCTGAAGCGGATTCTGTGTCACGAGCAGCAGGACTGCGAGGACGCCCAGCGAGAGGCGGACATGCACCGCCTCTTCCACCACCCCAACATCCTTCGCCTCGTGGCTTTTTGTATGAGGGAGCGGGGCTCCAAACAGGAGGCCTGGCTACTGCTCCCCTTCTTCAAGGTCAGAAGGGCACCTGGGTGGGTGTGCCGGGGGATTGCCACAGAGCCTCATCCACACAGCTGTGTCAGCAGGTGGGCATGTTGGGACGCAGGGACCAGACTTGGGGGGGTCTTAGAGGAACCCAAATGGGGACACACGGGGTGGCCGCCATGCATCAGCCCCGAATTGGCGGCAGTTAGCTTGTTTCCAGTTCTAAGTGGGACAGTGGAGTTGGAGGGCGCCATGGGGCCACCGTGGTTAAAGTGCCCCACTGCTCAGGGGAGGTTGGCAGACCGTCAGCTGCTATGTGGGAGAAAGCTGTGGCCTTCTGCTTTTGTGAAGGTGGCCAGCCTTGGCAGCTGGGGTGAGAGGCTGCTAGGCTTCGGCGGAGGGAGCAGGAGCCTCGGGGAAATGTGTTACAGAGAGGGACGCTGTGGAACGAGATCGAAAGGCTGAAGGACAAAAGTACCTTCTTGACCGAGGAGCAAATCCTGCCGCTGCTGCTGGGTATCTGCAGAGGCCTGGAGGCCATTCATGCCCAGGGTTATGCACATAGGTCAGTAGACGCTGGTACTTGTCCGGCAGGGGAGCTCGCCCAAAGATGGGGGGAGGGGGGTCACTTGCTGCCCTTCTAAGCCACAGCCCCCAGGATTTCCTGGGATTGTGGCCTGGGAGTGCTCATGGTCCCCTTCCACTTCCTCACAGAGATCTGAAGCCCACCAATATCCTGCTTGGAGATGAAGGGCAGCCAATTTTAATGGACTTGGGTTCCATGAATCAGGCGAGCATCCAGGTGGAGGGCTCCCGCCAGGCCTTAGCCCTGCAGGTAAGCCGCCCGGTTTCTACCTGGTCCTCATCATCACCCACTTCTGAGGCATGCCCCAGTTTGGTCACATGATTGTGGTCCGTGACCCACTTCTGAGTCCCCAGGCCACTTTTCCAGGACTGGGCAGCCCAGCGGTGCACCATCTCCTACCGGGCGCCAGAGCTCTTCTCCGTGCAGACCCACTGTATCATCGATGAGCGCACGGACGTCTGGGTGAGGTGCCCGGGTGCGGGAGGGAGCCCTGCTGCTCTGCCCAGAGTGTGCCACAGAGGGCGGGACCTGGGTTCCCACTGCATGCTGCCCCCACCCCCACCCCGGGGACCATGGTGTGTCCCCATCGGCCTGGACTTCCTTCCTGGTACTGGTCTTGGTTGCTCAGGAAGTGGTATATAATCCTGCCCTGCAGCAGGCTGGGCTTGGCTTCCCGTCACGGCGGAAGACAGTGGCCAAACCAGGGGAGCAGAGGCCTCCGATCACCGACAGTTGCTCTGGCCCTGGGGGTGCCCTGACCTGAGATTGGCCTGGCTCTAGCTTATGTAACCCCTTTCCACACAGCAGTAAAGTCGGTATTGGGGGTGGGGTGGGGTCCGTTTGAAGAGTACCGGAACGCGGTTGCGCTCAGTCCCTAGGCTGTGTGCTGTACGCCATGATGTTTGGGGAAGGCCCTTACGACATGGTGTTCCAGAAAGGGGACAGCGTGGCCCTGGCTGTGCAGAATGAACTCAACATCCCTCCAAGCTCCAGGTGAGCAGGAAAAGGAGCCACAGAGCATTTTGGTGCCTCCCTGTGGTGGCACCCCCACAGGGGCCTTAGTGAGGGATGGCTCCCCCTCCAGTCAGCTTGCTCTCCCCCCCGCCCCCAGGTATTCTGCAGCGCTGTGCCAGCTGCTGGCTTGCATGACGACTGTGGATCCACAGCAGCGCCCTCACATTCCTGCCCTCCTCAGCCAGGTGGAGGCACTGCAGCCCCCGCCTCCTGGCCAGCACAGCACCCAGATCTGAAGCAAGAAAGAAGACCCTTGTGCCTTGGACAGAGGCTCCTATGCCTCTTCAGAACCTCCATCCCGTGTGCCCAGGACTGTTCTAACTGGGGACAGGAAGGAGGGGGACAGTCTCTCAGCCCCACACCTATAGTCCTGCTCTCTGGCCTCTGAGGGCAAGCCACTGGGCATGGCGTCGGACTGAGTCGGGCCAGGATTGGGTGGGGGGTGGGGGGGGGCAATGGAAAGCTTATGGATAATGGGAAAATGGTAGGTGGCTCTGAGCAGGACTGTTGGGTGCTCATCACAGCGGGCCTCCCAGCTGGGAGCAGAGGGCACTTGCCTGCAGAATAAAGCAAAAGCTGGCTGGCATGGGTCTTCGTCTCCTTGGCACTGCAGTGAAAGGGGGTCAAGGACCCCAAGTGTGGTGGTGGTCCTTCCCGGGGGAACTGGGTGGGGAGGACCAGGCTGTCAGGAAAGGCTAGATTCACTCTGTAGACCTCCCCCAGGGTTTTGTCTTAGTGAAAACCTAAAGCTGTTCCACTTTTGGGCTGGCTTTCTTCCTGGCCAGGAACTGGACCAGACCCCCTTAACAGCACACTCTCAACTCCCGGTTTTCTTTCGCGGCTGTGGGGTGGGGGAGGGGCAGGGATGGGTAACTTGGTCAAAGCAACTCAGCCGGTTTGCCAAGCGAAGGCTTCTGGGTGGAGACTCTAGAGGAAGCTTTGGGACAGGTTTCCCAGCCTCAGTCTGGGGGGGGGGGTGTGGTGTGGTGGAGGTGACAGCCCTCATGGCAGTCTCCTTCCCTGGTGGCTGTGCTCACACATGGTTAATGATTAATGAGGCCAGGGTGGTGGGGCACTACCCAGCTGCCACTTCCTGCCTGCTCTGCTGAGTAAACAGGGGCCCTTGCCTGAGCTGGGCTGGAAACCTGTTCCCCAGGGAAGGGCACCGCGTCCCTGAATCACTAGGCAGGAGAGGGCCTCCACACCCCCACCCTTCGCCCTCAGCCATGCCACCTCCACTTGCTGACGACATCCTGGGTCCTGGGGTGCCTATTAGCAAAGCTGCCATTTTCCCCACGGTCCTGGCAGGAGGCTCCCATCCCAGCAGCTAGGGCGGGAGGCTAGAAAGAAGCAGGGAACAGACGAGTGGGGATGACCTGACTTTAATGGCACAGCCCAAGCCCCAGTGCAGCAGCAGGACAGGCAGCAAGCTATGCAAAGCAACTGGGAGGTGGGGCCGTGGCACAAACGGCTCCAGGAGATCCGCCTGCCCCTCCCCATCCCCCAAGCGGATGACTAGGCTCCATGCCCAGGAAGCCCGGGCCAGCCCAGCCTCGTGCCCCAAGCGTCAGAAGGAACGCACAGGAGCCCTGGCCAGGCCTGGCTCCCGGTGCTGGTGCCTTGCAGATGCAGCTGGAAGCCCAGGGTAGCAGTCCGACTCTCAAATTCGGAAACCTCCAGCCTCAAACGCCTCCTCGGGAAGTGAGGAGTCCTCCTGTAAACGTCTGTGGCTGGACAGAGGTCCACGACTCGCTCCTCACTTCCTCCCGACACCCCCAGGGCCCCTCGGCCTTTCCACAAGGTCCCATAGGCTCATGCTTTCTGGGCCTGGCCAGGGCCCCTTCGGGTCACTTTCAGCCACGGAGGGAAGGATGGTGAGCAGCATGTGGGCAGGCGGCAGTGACAGCAGTTAGCAGCAGCACAAAAGGAAGGCAGCAGAAGCGTAAGCACTCACAGAGCTGACAAGAAACCGTGCAAGGAGACTGTTTATTTCGAAAGGATTTTGCAATGAACACAGGGATGAACTCCGGGAGCCAGTCTCTACTCTTCCCCCTCATCCTCATCCTCGTAGGAATCGATGCCCACCTCCTCGTAATCCTTCTCCAGGGCAGCCATATCCTCGCGGGCCTCAGAGAACTCGCCCTCTTCCATGCCCTCGCCCACGTACCAGTGCACGAACGCCCGCTTGGCGTACATCAGGTCAAACTTGTGGTCCAGGCGCGCCCAGGCCTCGGCGATGGCGGTGGTGTTGCTCAGCATGCACACGGCACGCTGCA
>PVJH01012203.1:0-65388 GCA_004026705.1 Nesogale talazaci
AGGAGAGGGTTGAGGGAGTAGAAAGAAAGTGGTCAGCGTTAACCAACCCAGGGACAATGGAACGAGAAGTAAACTAAAATCAAAGGAGAGAAGGCATAGGATGCCTGGTGGGGCTTCATCAAGATAGATGTAACTGCAGTAAATTACTGAAACATGAATGAAGGCTGAATGTGATAGTGGGACAAGAGTAAAGTAAAAGGAATTAGAAGAAAGAACAAGGAGGCAAAGGACATTTATAGAGGTCTAAATATAGGTGTGTGCATATGTAAATATATTTATATATAAAAATAGTGAAATATGTATTTATATGTTAAGAATTAAGTTGGGAGATTGTCTACTCATGTACCTGAATGTAAGAACATTTTGTTCTAATAATCCGAATTCTCTGATGCTCATCTTCCCTACATGATGGCTGAAGAAAAAGGGGGTGCGTAAGAAAGCTGATGCTGTCCAGCTTTCACAATATCCAGTTTTTGGAGTCTTTAAGGCTTGAAGACAAACAAGCAGCCATCTACCTTAGAAGCACCAAAACCCATATAGAAGAAGCATACCAGCCTGTTCGATCACAATGCATCAATGGGATCAGTTATCAGGCATCAAAATCCCTGAACAAAAAATCATACGATTGTGAATGAGAGGGAATAGAGACCCAAAATCCATCTGCAGACAATTGGAAATCCCCTAATAGAAGGGTCACAAGAAAGAGATGAGTCAGTCAGGGGAAAGTATAGCACCAATAAAACACATGACTTTCCTCTATGCTTCTCCCCCTTACTATAATGACCTTAGTTATACCTTACAAACCTGACTAGACCAGATCTTATCTGTACACTTCTACAGATAAGAACTTGCAACATAGGGAATCCAGAATAGATAAATCCCTTAGGATCAATAATGAGACTAGAGATACCAGGAGGATAATGGGGAAGTGGGGGAAGAAAAGAGGTATTGATCACAATGAGCTACATATAACCCCTTCCTAAGGGGAAGTACAACAGAAAAATGGGGGAAAGGAAACAGAAATCTGTGAGACATCTGGGTGGGTGGGCTATAAATTTATATATCATCAAGGATTCATGAGCGATGGAGGGGAGGGAGGGGGATATGAGGCGCTGATATCAAGGGCTCACATAGAAAGAAAATGCTTTGTAAATTATGATGACAACATATATGCAAATGTGCTTGACACAATGGATGGATATATTGATTATTATAAGAGTTGTAAATATTATAAGAGTTGTAAAAGTCCCCAATAAGATAATTTTAAAAATAGTTACCAATGTCAGATGGATCTTGGCTGAAAGTAGAAAGATATAAAGAAAGATATATACCACTTGTATTTTATTGACTATACCAAGTCTTTCAACTGTGTGAATCATAACAAACCATGGATGGTCTTGAGACAAATGGGAATTCCTGAAGACTTTATTGTACACGTAAGAAATACATGGATCAAGTGGTGCTTGCATATATTTTTGTGAGTCTAAGAAGACATCATAGATTGGTATCTGACATATGGGCTAATATTTTATTTACCGACTTGATCTTGATTGGACTGGGATGTTTTCTCAATATTCAATTGTTTTTGAAGATAAACCTCTTTTTCTTGTTTGTTTGGGCATCACTGCCTGTGGTGGTCATGGGCACTACCCAGTGCTGCTCCTGAGAGCCGTTGCTGGATTAGAACCACCAAGCCCATGGACCACAGTCCTGGACTCAACCACTTACGCCACCGGGGCTCAGTGCAAACCTCTTTCTAACACACATATGTCTCTCTATGAATTTGCTTCTCTAGTCTACCCAGACTAATACATTATGGTACCAGGACTGAAGTACTGAAGAATCAAATCATGAAGATAGAGAGTGGATGTTTGTTTGACTTCTCTCTCTCATGATAGTGTTTATGCTTTGGCTAAGCAGAAGTCAGATATGTCTTTGCAGTTTATTGAGTTGTTTTCTGGAAAGAATCTGTAAAGCTGGAGTTTGGAATTTTGTTTTCTTGTTGCCTTTGGTCATTCCTGTGTGAAACAGTAAAAATGAATGTTGTTAATGTATATTTTGAGCTCCAGGGTAGTAATCGCCTCTTGAATTTCTCAAAAACCATATTGCTTAAGGAAAATGGCCAATGGGAGGTCCAAAAGGCTGACAGAAAGCTTGGCTCTGGTTTTATACCCTCAAGAGGCCTAATCCCATACTTTGCACCTATGGAATAGCTCATACAAGGATTAAGAAAAGCAAAACTAGAATTGAACTTGACTTTCAATAATTGAGTATAGTATATATTATATTTTACCTTATATTCTTCTATTCATTGTGGATATAAGCAATTTTAGAAAAGGAATTTCGAAGTATGAAAATAGACAGCTGTAAGTCCACTTGTCTTAAGACATTAAATTGCTCTTTACATGAGTCTACACCAAGTCTGAAAAGATAAGCCCCACACTGTGTTTTAGAATACTCAGAACATTTTCCCTACAAGAGATGTGCCTATAGATTGTTGACTGATTTTTTTTAAAAAGGGGTGGGGAACACCTCTTTGGATTTTGGAGTTTTGAATTCTAGTCATTTCCCTCAGAGGCTAGAGAAAAATTCTTGAACCATGTCAGGACTGAACATGAAAGGATGCCTACAGGCAGCCTGAAGTGCTTTCTAGGTGACCCCCTGGATCAACTCGATGAGTGAAAATGGGAGAAATGCAGCACTAAAGTGATGGGTTGAGTCTGGCTACTGACACCCATGGACCTGGTTTACAGGAACTAGAGGAGAATATAAAAGCAGGCTGACTGGTCTGAAGTTTATGACTTATCACAAGGAGGCTAGGCTTATTGAGAATCCGTGACAGGACCATGGCCTAAAGGCAAGGTGCCAAATGAACACCCTAGTGAGGCTAAGTGAGGCAGTGCACATTGATTTGACCAGAACATGACCAGATGAAGAGAATATACTTGAGTCTGAGAAAAGATGCATATTGCTGCTGACTTTATGGATGGCCTGTCCTGATTTGACTATGTTTATGGATATGGATTTCACAAATTTCCAACTGGAATGAAGATGCTTCACATCAAAGAATATGATTGTCTCTTCAGAGCACTGGATTGATGTAAATGGGGAGTACAGAAATTGGATACCCAAAATTGGGGGACAGAGGCATGATGTGGTTGCTTTACACACTTTCATAGGTGCTGTATTATAGTCATAGGATTATAGGATTAAGGTGTTACTTAACTGCAATTGTTAGGCATAGGACATTTTTGTTTTGTTCACTTATAGAAAGTTATTTTTAAATCAGGTTGACATAGGCTTGAATTATATGCATTTTAGATTTATCCTATTAGCTACAGATATAATTTTGATTTACTTATTTTAAAATTATATATGGCTAAAGAGTTGTGTGAAAGTATAAAATTGGCAAGGGATGGTATATGATAGTTACATAATCTGGTGTCAGTTTGAGGATTAACAGCGTAAGGGTGGAGTCTAGATTGTTAATAAGGATATAGCCAATGAGGCCTCTCTATGGGCATGACCTCCCTTAAGTATTCTCAGAATTTCTGCATAAGACACATGTTCCCTGGGAACTAGAGAAGCTATGTGGAGACCTCTGCCAGCACTGACATGCTTACAATGCCATTGAATCCATGACATTTCCATATCACTGACCTTTGATTCTCCTGCATTCAACATCATTACATGCATTTTGTGATTCTGAAGAGGACTTCATAGATTGGTATCAGACCTATGGACTAATAGTGTACTTATGGATTTGATTTGGACTGGTTATTTTAAAATATTCGATTGTTCTTGTATATAAATATCTTTCTTATGCACACAAGTGTATCTGTGAATTTCTCTGGTCTAGCCAGACAAACACAGAAAGGCACGCTCTGTGATTTGAAATCAGGAAAGGTGTGTAACATGATTGTATCTTTTCATCATACTGATTCAATCTATATACTGAGCAAATAATCAGAGGCTCTGTCTTACATGCAGACAAATGTGGCGATGTGATTACAGAAAAGCTATTAATGACCTGTGATTTGCAGATGACACAATCTTGCTTGCTTAAGGGGAGGAGGACTTGAAGCACTTGCTGTTGAAAATTAAAGATTGGAGCCGTCAGTATGAATTATGACTCAACGCAAAAAAAAAAAAACCCTAAAATTCTCACCACTGGACTTATATCTTGACAAATGTAGAAAACAATTTCGTTGTCAAGGGTTTTGTCTTTTTTGGATCCACAGTCAATGCTCCTAGAAACTGAAATTAAGCGATCAAAAGAGAAGTTGTATTATGTAAATCTGCACAAGACTTTTTGAGTATTGAAAAGTCACGATGTTATTTTGAGGGCTAACGTGCCACAATCCAAGTATTGGTATTTTCTTTTGCTTCATGTGCATGTTAAACTTAGAATGATAAAGAATCCCAAGACATTTTAATTTTAGTGCTAAGTAGAAGTATTGAAAGTACCATAGATTGCTAAAAGGACAAACAGAGATGTCTTGGAAGAAGTAGGGCCAGCCGGAATTCTCATTAGAGGCAAGGATAGCAAGACTTTGCATTATGTACTTTGGATGTATCAGGAGATTCCAGTCCCTGGAGAAGGGCATCTTGTTTTGGAGAGTAGAGGGACAGTGTAAAAGAGGAAGGCTCTCAAGGAAATGAATTAACGAGCTACAACGTTGGCTCAATGACCTTACAGACAGAATCTATTGTGAGGATGGTTCAGAATCAGGTAGTGTTTTGTTTTTTTTTGTGCCTGAGGTTTTTATGGGTAGGGATCTAAAGGCTGGCATTAACAACAACACACATGTCCCCACACATATATACATACATGCATGCATATCCAAAGCTCTGAATGGTGCCAATGTTTTATGGTTAATGTACTTGATTGCTAACTGTAAGATTTTAGCTACAAATTCTCTCAGAGGATCCCCAGTGCCATCATGGATTATAAGTGGTGCTGCCAACAACAAGGTAGCAGTTTGAAACCATCACGTTCTACCATCAGCCCCTTTCTAGTTGAAAAATAAGTTTTTCTATCCATAGAGATTCCTAGCCAGGGGAATCCACAGAGACAGTTCTACTCTGTCTTATAGCTAGTCGTGAGTTGGAATTGACTCAATGACAGTAAGTTTTTTAGGGGGATGGAAGGTGGGAGATGAGGGAGTAGTATGATTTGAATCCAGTGGCAGTGTGAAAGAAAGACCTCATGATCTGCCTCTATGAAGATGAACCAGTCATATTCCAAATCTGTTGTCATTGAGATGATTCTGAGTCACGGTCATCCCTGAAATTACAGAGTAGAACTACCTCAGGGGCTTTTCTACATGATAATATTTATGGAAGCCTATGCCCACGTCTTACTTTTTCAGTGACACTGAATAAGTTCACAGTGCTAAGTGAGCAAAAGCAAATGGTTAACATCCCTGAAGACCTTTCCAGAAAAATTGCAGCCAAGAAACCATACGAAACAGTTTTACTTTGTTACCTCGGGTCACCGTGAGTCTGGATTGATATGTATGAAAATATGTTATATATCTTAGTGGTTCTGTTTCTCTAGAGAATTCTGCCACCATTTCACAAAGAGTTCAAGTCAAAGACCTGACAATGGCCTGTAAACCCTGACATTATTATAATCCTCACTTTAGTCCCTCCCATCATCCTGCTTCTCTATCCTTTGATAACCATGCTTCACTCACTTTGGGGTGTTCCTTAAGCACACCATGCTTATTTTAGGGCAGTGTACTTGCCGTGTGTTTCCATATTCCATTGTTCATTCTCTCATAACCTCTGTTTGAATGCTATACGATTGACTTATTGTCTCCAAGTATATTTGTTTTCTTAATAAACTGAAACTAGAATTATAAAATTTGAATTGAGCTAACTTCTTAGGGAAATATTTAGAAAAATGGGTATGACTTGTTGTTGGGACCACTCTACCTCTGGGTCCCAGCATGTTTGTCTCTCACCTCATACTCTACACAGCTAGAACCAAAGTAAATGTCATAATAGTCAAAAAATTCTGGACAACTCTCAAGACTTATATGCTTTTCCCCCCATAACTTCTCTCTGTCCCTAAATGTTTAAGCAACTTTAAATTCCTTCTCTAACAAGCAGGGAGCACGCATAAAGAGAGAATCAGTATCACCTAAAGGCATATGACTTTATGTACTTAGAGGTAAAAATTAACTTGAACCCAAGCATTTTACGTGGTCTGGAAAAGTACATTTGGGGAAAATATATGAAATATATGAAGAAATAAGTAAGCTAGTTCTGAGATTATATTTAAACACTCCTTAAGCAAGATAATGTAGGTTTAGAAAATACTTCTGAAAGAGTTCTGAACATTTTTGGGGGGTTTGGAAATTTGAACAGGGCTGATTAGCACTGTGATTAGATGGCAATTATTGCATCATGATAACTGATGAGCAATCTTTAAAACAATATGAACCGCAGTTGCCTTATTATTGATCTCTGGCTATGTGTCACAAAATACATAGGAGCTTATTAATGACTTGCCAATATTTCACTCACTATTATTTGTCTCATTAAGGTATTTAAATGTTATAGATGGTCATTCAGCTGAATTCATTATGCTTTCTGGGAACACACAAAACCGGGACATTAAATGCAAGACAAAATCATCTAAAGTTCATCGCTACTCACTGGGTTATAGATGAGAACAAAATATTGGGAGTAATTTGAAGAAAAACATTCATAAGCACAGAAATATAATCCTAGCAACAAAGAAATATTTTAAATTTAAAATAGTTTTTCATCCTTTAAGTGTACATATATTAAAATATGGATATCAGGTTCTATGCTACATTGATATATATATATATATATATATATATAGTTACTTCAAAGTTTAAATGGGATATCCTGTTGTTTAACACAGTAAAAATTTTAAGTGCTTTATTGATATATTTTCAAGCAAAATTAAAGGGAAGAGCTTATGAGAGAACAGAACTTCTAAAATCCTATATAGACTTCTAGGTATTTTCAGCCTTTCAACTTCTAGGTCTTCAAATTCAGACTTCAAAATAAGGCATCCAAATATGCCATTTTTCCTTACTTTATTTTTCTCAATAATTTATGAGGTCTTCAATATGCTGATGTCAGATCTCTCACACACATTCACACACAAACACAACAGAATACATTTTCTCTTGCAGTGGTTTTGCGACCCCTGCTTTAATTTTTCATACACATCAAACAGAATCTCATCCACTTAGGAATATGTCATGATCACAACTCTATGCCCTTCTAAATGGTTCTATTATCTTTCAATTAACAGGTTTAAGACAGACTTTCTTCTGCCTTGTTCAAAAGGAGGATTTCTACTGGTCTATTTAGTGGACGTATAAAAATAATTCATTCTTACTCCAGATACACTGCAGAAATGACTAAGTAGTCACCAATGCAAGCATCAGAATAAGTATATATGCTCTGTTTGCAAAACTATGCTAGATAGAAACAGGGTAGTCCCTTTTCTCTTTTTATTCTCAAACTCACCATTTTTGCTTACAATGCTGATTAAAGGCGGTGTGAGAAGCATTGAGATATGTAGCAAGCAGAAGCAAGTTAGCCTTCCACAATTACATGCCCATACCTTAGTTCTTGGAGTTTAGGATTATGGAAAAGATGCTGCAGCTAGAATTACGGTTATGGATTTTGTATTTTAAGTTGCTTAGTGTGTGGTCATTTGTACTGCTATGCAAAAAAGAACACAAGGTGAAAAAATCCTGTCAATGAAGATATTTACACATATGTATCTACATAAATCAATGAAATAAAATGCCTAATAAATAGCAAATTTTGTTTTATTTAATTATCAATTTAAAATTTCTCTTAAAATAAATTATAACTTATTATGAAATCATTTCTATTGATGCTGCTATTATAGTACATAGCTAATAAGCAATTATACTCACATATCAATTTATTACTTAGGAAGGCTGCTTCTCTTTTTTTCAATAAAATTATTAAGGAGATTTATGGATGAAGAGTCTGGATTTAATGAAACTGGTAACTTCAGAAGCATTATTTAAGTGGATGACTTTCTAGAAGTTAATGCAGTTAGTGCTTTCAAGTACTTTTTTTAAACTATGATACCTACACATTTCACACGAGATGGCCAGATTTAGCAAATGGCATACAGTTTACTTGTTTCAATCCGAATTCTATATATTTTGAATAATTTTTTTGTGTGTAAGCTTGCAATTTGAATTTTAAATTAACTGGGATGGGAAGATACATAGAATTTTCAGGGGCTGCAAAACTGCCAATCTGCGTAGCACAGGTTCAATGGGAGGGTCAAACCTGAGATGAAGCAATGCCAGGCCCCACAACACAATATCCTTCACGTCAGAGGGGCCCTGCTTGCCTAAGCCAGTATTTTTTATGCTTGTTGCCCTAGTGTTCTGTTTTGTTGATTGCTTTCTTGTCTTGAATTTTCACTTGTTAATATAGCAATACTGGAAATTGTCATCTCCAGGAGTCATGTCACTGAAACAATGACTATTCTGACTGCCAGATGTGATTAATTATAAAAGATAACCATCTTTTTGCATGTTGTCTGCATACAGTAGGTGAATCACCTACTCTTCAAATGGGCTTACATTGAGTGGTTTACCCCAAATCAAAATCTAGCACTGTTATTGAGTTGACGCTGATTCATGGGGATCCTGAAGGGCAGGTTAGAACTGCCTCTGTGAGTTCCTGAGGCGGTGATGCTTTACCGGTGGAGACAGCTCTCTCTCCCACAGTGGCTGCCGCTATCAAACTGCTGACTTTTCAGATTGTAGCCGAACTTGTAACCACTTATCAGCCAATGGGGATCTTCAAAACGCTCTGGGGGTTATAATGGGGAATGTTGAGGAGAAATAGGGAGCTAATAACAATGAATACTAGAAAGAATAAACTGTTCTAAAATTGTGGCGATGGTTGTATAATTCTTCTTAGTATGACTGAACTATTGAATTTCATGATATGTGAATTACCTGCCGATAAAACTGCTGTCAAAAAAGTTAGTGGGAAAATTACATTATTCTTCAATTCCATTTTTCTATGGACTATTTGAAGCTTGTTCTAATTCAAAATAACTCTTATTTAGGAGATCTGTATTAGGTAAAAGCTCATACAGAAAATTAGGCTGCTCTTTAATAGTTTCCATATAATTTTTTCATGCCATTAGCTATAATTTTTGCATTGTGTTATTGTTCTCATTATCTCCAGTCTGTTTGGTCTGGTTCCACTGATTTAGCTTCCTTTCCCTTCTCACCTTTGCTTTTAAAGATGTTGATCTCTGGGTCTGACAAAGTTCATTGCACAAAGGAGCACACCACTCACTGGTGCCACAGTTTATAAGACACTCTGCTATTGCTACCTGCCAAAATAGCTTGAATTCTATGTCCAAATGTTATCTTAAGGCAAGAGTTTTCAAAATAATTTTTTGTAGTGAGTTACTTATAGATTCATCAATATATCAAAACAAATTAGAAATGGTTTAGCACTCACCTACACTCCTCAAAATGGACATGTTAAAATAATACCACGTTTGTTATCCTAAAGCCATGCTAAAAGTTTTTCAATTGATCTTAAGAGCAATTTACAATGATGCTCCTCCCCCCCAAAAAAGAACATTTTGAAGTCAAGCAAGATATAAACAAGAGATAAGAGTATGGATGAGATAGGCTTTTTTTTTTTTTTCCAAAATATTGTCTTTGATATCCCAATGTGTTGTCTTAGAATTATTTGGTATTCAGCTTTTCAAAAGTGTGTTTGGCTTTTGCAAAAAATTACATTAGTGCCTATTTTTACTAAAGATTTTCTGCCATTTTCTAAAAATGGTAAAACGGGAAGCCAGTATTCAATGATTGGTTCTGTAGTGAGATATTAAATGGTCAGTCAGTATCCCAAGCACTGAAGGTGATTCCACGAGAGCCTTTCCAGTAGTATGGCATTCCAGCACCAAACCAGGTTTAAATCGGGTCTGAAGGAGCCCTGGCTTGGGTTGGTTACAAGTGGGGCTGTGGTCTCTATGATGGGCAGCCTGAAAGCATGAGCCACTCAGTGGGAGGAAGACTGACCTTCACGCTCCCATCAACAGTTAATCTTTGAAATCCACAGGGAGTCTCTATGACACTGCATTGACTTGTTAGCAGTGAGTTCGGTTTTGTTTGGGTTAGCATAATATGTTATTTTTCACTTAGTTTTCATTGGTTGTTTCAGGTGATTTGGCAGTTTATTTTGGAGTCTGGAAACATTCAAAGTATTACCTGTATAAGTTAATGGCAATTGCTTTTTTGAGGAAAGCTGAAACTATGAAAGCTTTCTTAGGAATGCTTGTAGCAGTTATATAATCTCATATCAACTTGAGGGCGTTATGAGTGAAGGGATGGAGTCTAACCTGTCAGTCAGGTCACAGCTTGATGATGCCTCCTTGGGGGCATGGGTTTCTTATAAGGATTCTTGGAACTTCCCTTCTCTCTGCCTCCCCTCCCTGTTGCTAAGCCACACTCAGGGAGATAAAGGAGCCAGGTGGTGCTACAGGAGAGCCATCACTGAGATGCTTCCACCACCACTGGATCCACCAGACTTTGTACCCACTGCCTATGATCTTTCTGAATTTTGCATCACTACATGTGACTGCATGGAATCTGAAGAAGGATTTTTGAACTAGTGTAGGACTTCTTGATTAATACTGGACTCATGGGCTAGCATCAGACTTATGGACTTGATCTGGACTGGACAGGGATGTTTTCTTAATATACTATTAATCTTTGATATAACACTTTTTCATGCACATATAAGACTGTCTCTGGATTTGTTTCTCTAGTCAACCTGGTCTTAATCAATGTTCTACTTTCAGATAGCTGCAGAAATATGTACCTGCTAGCAAGATGAACTGTTTTTCAGGACAGGGTTCTGTCTTCCTTTGGATTCCTTTAGTCCTAAGAATACTTTTAATCATAGTGCCCAGTAGAAAACTACAGTCTTTGTCTTATGTGTGGGCTTTCATACTTGACATACCCTGAATTATCCAAAGTGCGTTACTATTTCACCCGAGATTTCTCTTTTTACACTATCTATCATCTCATTTGGTGGTGCAGTTGGTGAAACATTGGTCTGCTTGCCTCACCCTCAGCAGTTTGAACCCAGCAGTTGTTCTATGGGGAAAAGATGAGACTTTCATCTCCCATAGAAAAGGTTCACAACCTCGGAGACCCTATGGAGGGTCATACTGTGCCCTGTGGAGTTGGTACAAGTTGAAACAGACTCAATAGGAGAGGTCATGATTTTGAGTTTGATTTTGATTATCTTTTTAATTGTAACTACAAATCACCTAGATTTCAATTATCTTGTTTTTAGAAAATAGATGATATGAACCTAAATACACCTGTGAGGAGTTATCCTTCACAAAGCAGAATTTTTCAATGTTATGTATTTAAAATTTTTTAACAAACTAACCTATAATCTTCAAAGTATTTTCCATTACACTTAATACATTTGTCAAATTTGTGATTCTACTCTTGAAAGCATTTTTCAAACTTCTATGTTTGGATGACTGACAGCACCACCCTCAATTTTTGCTTCATCTATTCTATGTCAATAAGTCACTGTCTTTTCATGTCCCTCTGTGTTCAAAAAGAAGTCACATGGAGCATGGGCAGATGAGACAGGTGTGGGGGCAAGAGAGGCCTGCTGTTTTTTGCCCCAAACTGGTACTGTGAAGTGGCTGTGTGAGCAGTTGAATTGCTGTGGTGGTAAGACCAGTCCTCTGTCTGCCAGAAATCATGCCTTTTTGGTTGCACACTGATATGCCATCTTTCTCGAACGTTTAAATAGGAAGCTTGAATTACAATCTGATCTGATGGAATGAACTCCAAATGCACCATGAGCTGACATTTTCCTCATTTGGGAAGTTGATGGATGCCAAGAACAAGGGTGGCCATTGATCAACATGCCTTCTCATTTGAAACGAAAACTTCCTGTACATTTGAGTTTTTCCTGTAGTGCTATCCTTGTAAGCTGTGCTTAACATTACAAGTTTCCACAGCATTTTTCAGAGCAGGAAACACAATTTCACAGTCATACTATGTTCTCTTAAATTGTTCATCACCCCCCGCCCTCCCCCACAAATGAAGTTGCTGTGAAACTGTTTTTACGAAAAAATTCACTGTTACTGGAGAGAAACTTCCCAGACTACACCACCGTGTGCCTTAACTCAAAGCAAGTTGCTTAATATGTGCCTAGCTAGAAAAATGCATACTATGAAATTTTTATTCTATCCAGGATAATTCCACTTCTTTTTTGAGGGGACACCCCATCATATATCTGCATCTACTTGTACAACATGTTTTAAGAGGAATTTTGAAGTTTATATTATACTATTAACTGTATAAAATGTTTTCCTTGTTATATTGAGTCTCAGTAATGCTGGAGATTTTCAAAAGCAGTGTGAAAGGTGAAAGGTATCCTTTCTAGTCTCTTGATGCCTAATATCTATAAATAAGGAAGATAGTGTTAACTCCTTATAAAGTACAATAGTGAAAATAAAAAATATGCTTTAAAAGTTTTTTTTTCCATGATTGGGTGGGAACGAAAACTCATGCCTCTTTTATATTTATATTTTAAAGGAAAAATTATATGGATGATAATTTAGAATTTTCATAATTATGCAAGCTCTACCATGGATTCTAGATAATATTTAAATTACATTTACATTATAATAGTTAAGATACATTAGTGACACATTTTAATGTTTTTTTCTAGAAGTCTGTAGTTAGCTGTTCTATTAAAATTAATCCTGAAACTGTTTCTGGGAAGCAGGAAATAGGAATCACTATGTCAGGACGCAACAGAGAGCTGTTCCTTTCAATGTTTGGTTGAACACGCACTCAGTGGATAAAACACCTGCCATGGAGTTGATATCAACTCATCGTGACTCTTTAGGACAGAGCAGAACTGCCCCTGTGAGGTTCTGAGACTGTGACTGTTAACAGAAGTAGAATGTCCCCCCTTCTCCCTCAGAGCAGCTGGTGATTTTGAACTGTTGACTTTGTGACCACAGCCCAGCGCATAACCACTATCATACCACGGCTAACAGGGCATGTGGTAGTTCGAGGCCATTGCATGTGAGGTCTGAAAGCATAGGCTTATCTCTACTATTCCGTAAATGGTTGAACGCAAGGTTCTTGTTTAATTTTGCAAAGCCAGTGTTTCCAATTGCAGGATCTCTGGTGGTGTATTGGGTGCTGTACCATTTGAACCCACTGGGGGTCATGGCTGTTTAGTTGGGCCTTGGATGTCCTGCTGCTAAGCACATGTCATGGGTTGGAAACCAAGAGCCTCCACTTCAAAGACAAGACTTTCTATTCCCATAAAGAATGTCAGTCGCAGAAACCCATAAAGGGTGAATGAGTTAGGAACCACTCAACAGTAGTGAGTGAGTGACTCCACAGGAACGAGATGAGGTTGTGTTGATTTTTTTGTTTGTTTGTTTGCAGTGATTTAAAATCCCAGAAACCAAAAGGGACAGTTCTATCCTGTCATAGTTGGTCATTCTGCGCCAAAATAGACTATATTTCAGAATTGTTTGTTTCAGTTGTTTCTAATTATTTAAAATGTAGATAAATTGTGTTTAAATGTGGAGTCTCTGGGTAAAGTGAAGCACTCAGCTACTAGCAGAAAGATTTAGTGCTTTGAATCTACCAAAAGATATATCAGAAGGGTCCTTGAAAGATCATAGGCATTGGAAACACTCTGAAGCACACTTAGACAGTGAGGCATATGGATGCACCATAAATTGGTTTCAAAGCAACTTTATTAATTTATTTTATACCCCGAAACATGTGAAGAGAACTCTAATGACTAAAAGTCTTTCCTTGACACTCAACAACATGGTGTCTCTTTATAATCAGCTATCAGGAGGAGGCATTTTTTGCAGTAATTCTGAGCAAATTTTGTAGTATTTCCTTTTTGGATTATAGATCAGCCAGGATCCAATTCTCAGATAAGACAAAGTTCAAGATAGAGTCACCTGAACAAGTCATCTTGGGGTGACTAAATGAAGAGGAATTCTTCAAATGCTTATGACCACTGATTCAAGGAAGAATTCATGCTTTTGAAGGTCAGTGATATTATTCTATGCTAAGGAAGGTTATAAGTAAAAGCATAGCCAGAACATGCATTATGCTGCTGGTCAAATGTAAGGATTTTCAGGAATTTCTTATAAGCAGAAACTTGGAGCATTTTTAAAATCAACTATTCCAGTATCCATCTCCTCTATATCTTCATCTATGGTTTTATTTAGTGTACCCTTAATTTAAAATTCTCCAATAGCAACACTTCTTTAGAATTTTATAAGTAGATGTTTTTGGTGTAGTAATTGGTTAATGTATGGCACCACAAACCAATAGGTTAGATGTATAGATTCAACCAGAGAGACCTTTAGGAGAAAGTGATTTTGCATCTGAAAACCCATCCCCTGGGAATGCTATAAAGCACAGTTCTACTCTGACATGAGTACAGTTGCCAGACACTGGAGCTAATATTGGAGCATCTGTTTTTTTTTTTTTTGTGGTAATTATGTTTTTATTGATGGTGATTTGGGGGCTGGTACAAGCACTCCTCACTCATGATGGTGCTTTGCACAACAGAAAGAAACCCTGCTCTGTCTATCACTATCTCCATAAAACCTGATATAATTTTTTTTTAATATTTTTTTAAATTCATTTTATTGGGGACTCATACAGCACTTCTGGTTTTAAATGAAAATATAATTAAGAAAGTGTGCAAATGTGATATATGTTTTTCTTATTCATTGCTTATACCATTTTCATTTAGATATATATTACAAATAATCTTATGAAGATTATCTGAGATATATGAAAAGGGATTATAAGGATTTAGAAGATCAGAAAAATGCAAAGTGAAAAATTCTAAAGTCGAATTTTTTCTAATATCCATAATTTTGCTCCATCAATATATAATGATGCAGATTTGCTCATTGTAAGGATGCCTTTGTAAGGAAATACTAATGATGAACTTTACCTTGACCAGTTATTCTAAATGGAATTGAGACACAAAGAAATTTTTCTTAGAATATTATTTTTGTTCCTTTAATTTCTCCAAAGTTATTCAATTTTTATGAAATTCCCTTTGTATGAGTCCCAAGGTAATTATCTTTGAATATATTTTAGTAAGGATATAACTCCCAAGTATAGGAATACATTGGAAATACAAGTGTATTATTTATGTGGGTTTCTTTATTCTACTTTTTATTTTTTAAATTCCAGCTACCTAATTTTTCAAGAAGGTCAGAATGATATGAAAAAATAGCTAAATATTAAAGGGATTGAAATGTTTTTTAACATATAGTATGGAAAATGCTAGAATAGTAAAGTGCCTTGAGCCAAAGAGGTCACCTAAAGATGCTTGTAACAAATGCAATATCATTAAATTAAAACATGTAATTAAAATGCTGATGTTTTTACCCACAACATTTAGAATTTAGATCATATAAAGTTTCTAATATCTAATATGATATAAAATTTTAAAGGTTATCCAAAGGGCACTGTCCAAGCCATAATTTAATTCTTTTCTTACTTTTATGGTAAAAGAGTAAGTCATTCAGCAGAAGGGAGTGTTGTGTGTTATAAAATCTAAAAAGATATGCATCCATGAAATATAATTTTACCACACTTATTCAACATGCATGCTGATCAAACAGTCCAACAAGCTGGCTTATATGAATAAGAACATGCATCAATATTGGAGGAGGACTAATGGCCTGTGATTATGCAGATAGAACACCTCTTCTTAAATTTGATGCACTTACTGATGAAAATCAAGGACGATAATCTTCTGCATGGATTATAAACCTCAACAGAAAAAGAATCCTTATGACTGAACCATTAAGCAGCATTACAGTAAATGGAGAAAAACTGAAGTCATCAAGAATTTTAATTTACTTGTATCCAAAATTAGCATCCATGTAATTAGCAATAGATAAATCAAGAATGAATTGCACTTGGGGCGTATGCTGTAAAATATCTTGCTAAAGTGTTAAAAAAGCAAAAGTGTCATTTTGTGGACTAAGGTGCACCTAATTCAAAACATGGTACTTTAAATTGTCTACAATAAATGTAAACCCTGGACAGCTAATAGGGAGTCCAAAAAAGAACTCATGCCCTTGAATGATGATGTTGTTGAAAAATATTGAATATATATTTTACTCCTAGAAGAACACAAAAATTCATTTTGGGCAGAAGTATAGTTGGAATGCTCTCTAAAAGGGAGAACGATGAGACATTGTCTCATACACTTTAATGAGGGACCAGTCTTTGGACAAGAGCATCTTGCTCGGTAAAGGAAAGAGGGGGAAGAGGAAGGAAGTGGCTGAGACGGGTTGATCCAGTAGGTGCGCAGCGGGCTCCAACATGGCGATTACTGCAAGGCTGCTGGCGAATGGCAGTTTCATTTTTGTACATGAGGCTGCACAGCTCGAGGGCGCCTAATAACGACATGATATTTGAGGATGTTCTGCAAAGTCCGGCACAAAAGACTTAATTTGATGTTTAACTGAGTGGCTTTCAGTAGAGAACTGGGGATATCATCCCTCAAAAGGCATTTTACAGACTCTGGATACAATTCTGGCTGCTCCAAATGGGAAGTGCTGGCAATGCTACTAGTATCTAGTTGGTGGGACCCAGGAATGCCGAGGAGATACTATAATCCTCAGTACAGGCCCCACCGAAAAGATTGACTCTATTTTTCAGACCATAAGACTCACCTGACCCTAAGATACACCCAGGTTTTAGAGTACGAAAACAAGAAAGAAAATATTCTGAACCAAATAGCACCACTATACTAAAATATTTATTAAAAATAGGACTGAGCCCTGGTGGCGTAAGTGGTTGAGTGCAGGACTGCGGCCCGCGGGCTTGGCGGTTCAAATCCAGCGGTGGCTCTCAGGAGCAGCGCCGGGTAGGGCCCATGACCACCAGAGGCAGGGATGCCCCCCCACCCCTCACCGCGCCCCCCCCTCCCCCAAAATAAAGCAAGATACGATAATATTTGACATCATAAACTCAACAGTGGTGTTAAGAACCATCATGACTTTCATTAACAAATGAGGGGAGGCGTGCACTCTGCCGATCATGTGACCTGAGTGACCTGGAGACTCCAGGAGCCGGGACTTCCCCCCAATACACTGCAATCCACAGCATGCAAACAGCAGCGGACAGTCAGTGGGCACATGGGATCGTGAACGAATGTTCTGGAGTACCACCCCTTCGGACCACGAGATGCACCCTCACCCTCATTCCCTTCCTTTTTTTTGGGGGGGGGGGGGCGCGGAAAGTGTGTCCGAAAAATACTGTGTGTTAAAGTGCCAATAGCAGCACTCTTGCAAGGTGGTGCAGCATGATAAGCGTTAGTGGGCCAACTTGGAGGTAAGTGGCTCACCCACCAGTGGGTCTGCAGGAGAACAATGGGGCTGCTCGCTCCTGCCAAGCTGTAGCTTCTCAGAAACCCCTTGGAGCGGCTTGTTCTGGCTCGTGGGGCCCTGGGTGAGACTTAACTCCATAGCAATGTGTTACCTATTTTAACCCATTCTTCCATTTGGGGGGTTGTTTGTTTTCATTGGTGTTGTCGCTTTCAATTCCAGCTTTGCCATTTAGGGAGCAGAGTGAGTTGGTGTTGGTACAAATATCAGGAAAAAAGTAGTAAGTTCATATTTTGTTTATATAAATATCAATTGCAATAATTGTGTAGTAGACATAAGTTAAAACATATATATTTATGTTTCTATTTATTTGAAGCAATTCATAGTAGTCAATATATGAAAACATGCAAAGAGTGCAGAGACAAGGATTTTCTATATACTATTATCTAGAATCAGGAAATATTGTAAACAAATTTAGTTCTTAACAATAAAGAGTTAAAGAAGAGCATGACCACCATAGGAAACATGATAAAAGTAGTAGATAGGTGCATAATGCCAAGAAAGAATAACTGACACATTGCGGAAAGGGACTTGGCATCTATATTTTGTAATAAAATATTTTGCTTCGATAACGCATATGCATGTGTGTGCCCCTGTCCATCCTCTGTCACTTGTCTTACTGTAGTTGAAGACACAAAAACAAAAACTCACTGCCATCTAGTCCATGCCATTTCATAGTGACCTGTAGGACAAATTAGAAGTACCCTGTGGATTTTTGAGGCTTGACTTTTTATGGGAGTGGAAGACCCATCTCTCTCCTGTGGAGGGGCTGCTGCTTTCGAACAGTGGATCTTTCAGATCACAGCACCATGCATAGCCACTGCACACCAGGACTTCTACCTTAGTGCACTTGATTGTGTGTCTGTCTGATATTAGAAGCTGTGCCAGACACCCGGGAAGATCTAGAACCATCTAGAACCACCATCTAGAACCACCCACTCTGTGCTCCCACTGTTAGACCAGATAATCAAGGTGATTGACTTTGGCAAACTGGGTACTAGTACTACAATCCCAGTAGCCTAGGGTTTGTGGTTCAGACCTCCCCTTCAGACTTTCGCCTCCAGGGTGATTCCAGAGCTTGCTGCTGTGCTTTAATTTCACCGTTCCCCTGCCCTTGGGCTTTCTCCATCCCACGTAAGGATAGAGAGACAGCATCTGCCAACCCCCTTCAACCGATATCCATGACACACCAGCGTGGTGGAATATACAAAGACAGACTGGTGCCCAAGAGTAGGTCACAATCCCATGCCCCAGGGAGAGTCTCTGAAAGCCAGCCCTGAGAGCTCATACCAGGGTTCCGTGAGGGCTTTGTCCTTTCCCTGTCAGGACCAGGAGGATGGTTATCATTCACCCTGGTTCTGTGCACAGGCTGCCAGGGTAGCGTGATTGGAGAAAAGTAGATGTAAATTGACTAAAATCACAACAGACACATCTGCCTATTGGAAGCCCCTGCGTCATTTCCTGCAGCGTTCAGCCTGCTGAACACAGGTGCCTGGTTCTGTGGAGAGAAGCTGTCTGAGGTTAGTGGGAAGCAAAATGAGGGGATGTCGTTCTAGGAGATCAGCAAAAACATAAATAGCTTAGACTCTCGGCCCTGACAGAAAAAACCTAGTTAAAGACCCCAGAGATCCAGGATCCCCAACAGCATGGATAACACAGCTTACTGGACTGGGCAGGCATGAGTGGAAACGACACGCTAGAGCTGGCATTGTGGAGAACGCATACCAAGTGAGTTCCAGTCCCTCTCACACAATCTACTCCCCCTTCTTTGGGGACAGTGAAGACCTGCCCTCAATACTAGAACACCCTGAGAGCCCTTAAAAAACCTTTGAAAACATGCACACCCTGGGGCTTTCTTTTGTTTGTTTCTTCATTTCCTCTGGTTTGCTGCCAATATGCACCTGGTTTATTAATAAAAGTTTAGCATAGCAAAGTAGGGAAAAACTACCAGGTTTTACAAGCAGCCGCTTTGGGTACAAGTCAGTTTAGGACTTGTAGGAAGATGGTGTCGATGTAGGGGCACCTGTCTGTGGTGCCTTGTGAGTGATCACCGAATCTGCAGAGTAGGGAACCAATTTAGCGGATCCAGGCTGAGCCCTGGTCTCGCAGTGTCCTGGGGTACTTTTGGAGGTTCCCCCACAAAAGGAATAACTCTTCTTGAATGATGCATGTTCCCATGAATTTCCTCACACCTGAGAACTGTGCATTGTGGTCCTACTGTTTCCCAAGCCTGGCAACACATGGCTGGGGTCCCCTGGCTCTAAGTGACCTCAGAGCTAAGCTACCTGTGTGTCCTGTTTCCCTGGGACACCTCCTCTGCCACCAGGGTCATAGCTCCCTATGTTTCCCGATTCGACGTCCACTTCAACGCCTTGGGTTGCTCCTTCCCCCGGAACCCAGGCGCCCCCCACCTGCTCCCGTACTTGCTAGCTGATGAGTGAAGGAGGCTTAGGATAGCCTATCCCTCTAGGGCAGCACACGTGTATTCATGAGCACTTCGGGAGGCCTGGATGCGGGAGACTGCTCTGGTCAGTTGGGATAATCGCATTGGGGTAATCACATCGCGGAGCCCCCGCTCCTAATGACAAAGGCACAGGGACACCCTCCAGAAAGAGAAACCCAGCTTTCTAGGGAGAGAGTCAGCCCCAGGGAGAGAGAGAAGCTGCTGGAACCTGCAGCATAGCTTCTCTAGAGAGTTGTTAGACTTATTTTTTTATTAGCTTCTGAGAAAGAAGACACAGGGCTCCTCTCCTCACTTCCTCAACAGAGACTTGGAACTCAGCATGGCAAGATTACTGGTGACCTTCCCAGCTCTGCCAAGGCAGCCAGTGAACATGGGGTTCCACTAATGGTAGCCAGACCGCCTCCCTGGGGCGGTCTATATGCTAGTCTATATCAACCTTGGGACCATATGTAAGGAATAGAGAATTCCAAATAGTGCAACTATCTACTATAAAGGAACTATATGTTACAGTCACAAAAATATGCACTCTCCCTTACATTATATAAAGGGTCAATAAGTAATTCTAGCAGATTTAATATACCCCCCAGGCACCACACCACCACAAACTTTAAAATTTGTTTCCTACATCTCGACAATATCCATTCTTCCCTCACAGGTCAAGTAAAAACATGTCTTTCACAACCTTCTTCCGTAGCTAATTGAAAATTAACACCCTTAACACAAAGGTTTCCTAGGATGAATACTTCTAGCTAAAAACACTCCCAAGCACTTATATCCTACTTTACCTAGTCACCCAAAGAATACACCATCATCATTTATGCACAATACCTTTTCTGGCACTTCCTTGAGCCTAGCCTCCTAACCTATAGAGGCAGCTCCTCTTCCTAAAAATATCAGAAGTGGATGCAGCACCTCAGTTAATTCACAGTATCATGAAGACAATAGCCAGCGCCAACAGCTACCACATAAAATCTTGAACAAAGATCAGTTACTGAAGATAATTCAAACTTAACAGTTTATATGGAAGCAGCAGCCATGAATTGTCAGATTGAGGATTCAAGAGAATGTTGTAGAGAGTTGTACAAGCAAGAATTTAGGGGACAATTACTGAAAACATATAAAAAGAGAGATACAAGAATCCTCACCCTGAAGGAAAATTCAAGAGTTAAGGGATGAGGTAGCAAAATGAAGAACAAGATAAAATATCTCAACTATAGAATGAAAGAAATGGAAAATAAAATTGTGGAATTTGAAGATAACCAAGTAAAATTCAACAAATGAGAAAAAAATCAAACAAAAAATCAAAAGAAACTGAAGAAAGCCTTGAATGATGGGTAATTCCATGAAGTGACACAGTATTTGAGTTATTGGGCTCCCTGAGCAATAAGAAATGAATAAGCCTAGATAGAAAACAATAATGAAAATACTTGGAAAAATATTTCCCGAATATCACAAAATAGTAGACCATAAAGATCCAAGTAGCAGAGCAAACACCACTTACATTAAACCCTCCTCAAATCAACATCAAGACATGTAGTAGCCAAATTATCCAACATCAAAGGAAACGAGAGAATCATGACAGCATCTAAAGCAAAAAAAGCAGTCACATACAAACGTAAACAGAAAAGAATAAGCTCAGACTTTTCCACAGAGAACTTGCAGGAAAGAAGAAATTGGTGCAACACACAACTGCAACCCAACTTTATCCAGCAAAACTTTCCATCAAATTTGAAAGAGAAATACATATTTTCTAAAATAAGGAAATATCAAGAAGATATATAAAAATGAAACCAGTATTACACAAAAATATTTTCCAGTCCTTTATCAGTAGAAAACCAACAACCGTAGCACATGAACATACAAAGGGTATAGCAATACTGAGAAATCAAAACTCAGGAAATAGAACTACAGATCAAACAGAGAAATGAAGAAAAAAATAAACTTACACACACACACACACACACACACACCATTTTATAACCAAGGAAGAAAAGAAGATAGCAAACACTAATAGAAGTGACAGTGTCTAATCTGAAATTGGATATAATTATACTGGATGTTAATGAGCTAAATGCACCCATAAAAGACAGAGAGACTTAATTAGATAGCAAGTTCCTGCTTAATTAGATAGCAAGTCATCTGCTGCTTTGAAGAGACACAACTCAACCACACTTTATCCCCAGCCAGAACTGTAAGACTAAAGAGAGCAGCACTGGGTAAAGAAAAGTAAAATTTTTGCTATTTACAGATTACATGATTTTAAATATTGAGAATCTGAATGTATCTACCATAGACTTTCTGAAAGCAATATAAAAGTTGGTGGTGCAGCTGGATACAAAATTAACAAGCAGAAATCAATTGATTTCCCATATACCAGTGACAGGAATATCAAAAAAAGATATCAAGCAAACAACACCAGCTGCAATAGTCATGAGGAAGCTAAAATACTTAGGAATAAACCTAACCAAAAAACCTAAAGCTAACCTCGGCCCCCCCCCCCACCTAAAGTTTTTAAAGAAAACTACAGCATACTAATACAGGAAACCAAAAGGGATCTACAGAAAAGGAGGAACATCCCATGTTCATGAATTAGAAGACTTAGTATTATAAAAATGTCAATAGTGCCTAAAGCACTATAGAGATCAATGCATTCCTGATCCAAATCCTAGCATCATTCTTCAAAAAAATAAGAAAAAATATTATTAACTTTCTATAGAGTGGGAAGAAGCCCAGGAAAGGGAAAGAACTCCTAAAAAAGAAGAAAACAGTAGGTGGTATTGCTTTACCTGACTTCAAAACTTGCTATACAGCTAAGGTTGTCAAAATAACCTGATATTGGTGTAATGATAGAAACATGGACAAATGGATCAAAACAGAAATTCAGAAACTAAAACATCGACATGCAGACAATCGGATTCTGACAAAGGCCCAAAATGCATTCAAACTGGAAGCGGATGTCCTCTTCAATAAATGGAGTTGAAAATTCCAGATATCCACAAGCCAAAGGATAAAATAATATCCATATCTCACTCCATGTACATAAACAAACATGTGGAATGAAGACCTAAATGTAAAACCTTAAGCTATCAGGATCATCATATATAGGACATAACAGACAAGGTTAATTAATTAAAGTCTATATAATTTTAGAAGCCTACAACCCGAAAATGCTAATGACCCCCTAAGAAGATAGGCAAAAGACCAGAACAGACAATTCACAAAGAATGAAACTCAAATGGCTAGTAAATACATGAGGAAGTGCTCCTGGTTATTAGCCACCTGTGAAATGTAAATCAAAATGTCTAGTCCAGGTAGACTAGAGAAACAGATTCATAAGCACACATATGGATATAAGGGAAAGGTTTATATAGAAGAGGAATGAAACATAGAGGTTGTCTCCCATCCCAGTCCAGTCCAAATTCATAAGTCCAATATTAGCCAATATGTCTAATACCTTCTGACTCATGAAGCATGTGCAATGATACCAGGGCAATCATAGGCCAGTGGGTGCAAAGTCTTGTGTATCCAGCAACAGTAGAAGCATCCTCATGCTGGAAAGGGTCTCCTCAAGTTTCCTCATTTCCTGGGCTCAGGGTCCATCAGCAGTATCCGCTGATGATAGAAGCATCTCAGCTCTGGCAGGAGTCTCTCTCTGTGGCTTCTCTGGCCCCAGAGGTCTGGCTTAATCAGGGCAAGCCTATGTGACTTCTCTGCCGGCTCCTCCAGTTTCCAGGACTCAGGATCTATCAGCATGCCGCCATCTCGTCTTGTTGGCAGACCGACTCCAAGAGACTGAGTCTGTAGTCTCTCACCTCCACAGGGGAAATATTGCGAGATTTCCCAGAATTCTCAGAGAAAGCCATGCCCACACAGAGGTCACACTGGCCCTCTCCAGATTGACAGACTAGACTAACCCCTACATTCCCAATCATGAAATTGACACCAACTACATGAATGCCACACAAAACAACCATGAGATACTACCTAATGTCCATTACTACAACCCAGTTTTTAAAAAAATGGAGAACAACAAATGTTGAAGGGGGTTGGTGAGATAGAAACTTATATCCACTGCTGTTGAACTTGTAAATAGGTACTATCTCTTTGGAAGGCCATATGGCTACACTTAAAACAGATGGCAATTGAACTGTTAGATGACCCAGCAATACTATTACTGGACTTTTATCCCCAAATAGTAGGAAACAGATCATGAGCAGATGTTTTCATCCCCATATTCATGGCAACACAGTTCAGGAAACTAGAAAGAACCAAAATTCCCATCAATAGAAGAGTGAATAAAAATCTCTGTACATATGCACAGTGGAATACTATACATCCCTAAGAAAGAGCAATGTAACCGTGAAATACTTCGTGAAGGTATCTGGAAGATGTGTGCTGACTGAAGTCAGTTAAACACTAAAGGACAAATACTGTATGAATCCAGTGCAGGAGGAACAAGCAGCAGAATGGGTACGAGCCAACCAGTCTTCTGGCTGGGGCCAGACAGCCTGGTAGAGAGGCAGATGTGTTTCAATGAACTACACTGCATTCACTCCAGGTAAGTGCAGTGTAGACCACTTGTCTGGAGGACAGCTCACAACAGCTGAATCCAATGGACAGGGGCATGGGGAGTGATGCCGTCTGTTGCATGCTAGCCACATGGTTGTGGGCTGAGGTCCTTCAGAGAGGGCTACAGCCTGGTCAGAGGGATAGAGCTTACTAATGGGAGGGCAACACACAAGTAGGGAGAGGGAGTGGTTGAGTGTAGTAAGAACATAGGTGCATGTTTTTTGAGGGGAGAGAGAAAGGGCTGGCCTCCAAGTGAGGGGAGGAAAGACTGGGAATATTCTTGGGAACATTAGGTGGAGAGGTTCTTTAGTGGCATGCAGCAGATGGACAGAAATGACCTAGGACACCTGGGGGAACCCTGGGAACATAGCCTAGGAGCTATAAAGTGCTGGGACATTGAATTCTGTACCTGCAGAGTTCATAGCATGATCCAAAGGCTCTATCAGTAAGTCCCATATGGGAACCCCACTTGGTGAACTGAATGCTACCTCAGATACACTTGTACCCTGAGAACTTGTACCCTAGAAAACATATGGTGTCTGAGGAAAGAGAAGATAGCTATACTAAGAGTCATTACTGTCTGTTGGTGGATAAACAAGATCTTGCTACATCAATTCCCTGTATGCCATATTAAGAGATGTATTATGCCAGCAATCCTGTGATGGCATATGCAACCTGGTCAGCCTCATCTCTAGTAGGGTGTATTTCAGAGGTGCACTGCCATTGGAAATCACCCTCTCAAAGCTGTGTTATTTCGCCCTTGCTCAGACATTTAAACCCAGGGATCTTGAAGACATGATTATTTTCTTCTGAAAACAAACAAACAAGCAAGCACTATCTAGTGATACTATTATAAATATAGTGTCTAAAGATGTTGTATCAGATTGGAAGGCATTCTGCATACGGCAGTGTACAAGGCGCCTTCTGCTAGTAAAGTAGATTTTAATGATGTGGGTGAGAAATCTTCATTCTTGATGAGGCATTCATCCACAACACAAGAAAGAGCTACAAATATCCATTAATAATTGGAATGTATGAGATTTGAATCTGTCTAGATTAGAAGCTGTCAAAATAAGACAGAATGTTTGAAGATATTTTTGAAGATCACTAACCTAGTCTTTAGAATCAATATCCTAGCTAAAATAGACTAATAATGAATTAGACAAGGATATTTTATACTATGCTGGAAATGAAATATTTCAGAACAGTGCCATTGCATTCCTAGTTCTCAATATCTATCTTGAAGTACAATATTGACAGTGGTAATAGGCATAGACCTACAAAGAAGATAGGTTAATAGGACCACTATTCAAATTCTAACTATTAATACTGAAGATGAAAAGATGAAATATTTTACCAACTTCTGAAGTCTAACCTCTGAGACAAACCTGTAATCAAGATGCACTGATAATTATTGATGGTTGGAAAGCACGAGTTGGAAACAAATAAAAAGAATACATATCTGGGAATCACATGATAGAGCTTTGCAAGGCAGACAATCTGTTCATTGCAAATACCTCCACCCCACCAAGTAGCATGCATGGTGACTATACCCTTGGATGTTGCCATAAGAATACAATGAAGAAAAGTTTACCACAACTGTGAAAAGAGGCAATAGAAAAGCTTGATAGCATCATTCCGATCAGCGTTAGGGATTAGCTATAGAACACATCATTATCTGCATTTTCAAATTGAGAGCTGGAGAAAATTTCTAAAAATCCACTCTATTTGTTTTAACACAGGGAAATATATGCTCAGGGAAGTGTGTGCCACCCGAATTTACAGACTATCTCAAAGATAGATTTGACACACTGAACACGGATGACAGATGACCAGGCAAGTTGTGGAATGGTGAGGTGTTGACAATTAATATGACCTTTCTACCAATAATCCCTAATGTGATCTATTATAAATTATAGCCTCTACGCCTGTGGATAGATTCTCTCTTTTAGAGGGAGTTCTCTGTTATTAAGACAGGGAATTCCTGCTTGAATGGGCAGGACTAAAATAAGATGTTTCTGAGTTCCCACCTAATCAGAGGATGTGAACCGAGTCACTACCTTTTATTTCTTTGGGGCTATGGTCTACTGAAAGACAAAAACTACATCTCTATCAAAACCATTCTTGTGAGTCAGAGCAATCCCAGAAGCATTGAGAGAGAAAAGTCCTGGGACCATCACAGAAAAGGAACCTCCAGTGGCACACCTTCAAGACCCCTCCCTGTCTGAAGTGCCTGCAGATGAGACCAGAGGCACAGAGGCAGTGACACTGAGACTGTGAGATAGAAGAGGGCAGAAGAAAGTATGAGACTGAGACAGAACATTGGTCAGGTTTCCCAGGCCACAGAGACCACAGTTGAAGGGACCATGTCACTGAGAGGATGGGGACGAGAGGGAGAGAGAGAGAGACTTGGCTTCTGGCTGTGGTGAGGTGCTTCTGTGCACCAATGACTGTATACTTTTTGTTCACTGACCCTGATTTGTGACAACCCATTAGCATACCTAATGGGGCCCATACTGTGAATTTGGTCTGTGAGTTCTTGTTTTAGTCCTGGAAGACATATATAAGGGAGAGGTTTGTATATAGGAATGGAACATAGAAGAGAAAACATCCCAACACAGTCTAACCCAAGTCTATAAGTCTGATGTTAGCCCATATGTCTGATATCAATTCATTAGTCCTCTTCAGACTCACAAACACATGCAATGATGTCAGGACAATCACAGGCCAGTGAGTGCAGAGTCTTGTGTATCCAGCTGTGGTAGAAGCTTCTCAGTGCTGGCAGGGGTCTCCCCATCGCCTCTCAAGCATCTCAGCATTGGCAGGAGTCTCCATGTGGCTTCTTTGGCCCTAGAGGTCTGGCTCCTTTAGGGTAAGCGCATGTGGCTTCTCCTCTGGCTCCTCCAGGATTCAGGGTCTATCAGTCTGCTGCCATCTTTTCTTGCCATTATAGTGTCTCCCAGGGACAGAGTTGACGGTCTCTCATCTCCGGAGGGGAAATATTGCAGGTTTCCCAGAATTCTCAGAGAAAGGCATGCCCACACAGAGGTCTCATTGACTATCTCCAGATTTATAGGTTAGATTACAATCTTAATCAAATTGGCCCCAGAGCACATGTCTGCCACAGTTCTGTATCGCTATTGCAGTGATTCAGCAAGCCCAGCTGAGAGGAAGAGTGCTCTGTGAAGAAATGTTTGTGTAAGGATAGAAGCAGGAGGCAGGTCTGACCTCTACCTTGGGACAATATGTCTTGAGCTGGTGAAGAGTTTGCTTATCCTCATTTATGTAGTCAGAGGAGGTCTGAAATGGATTTCTGGACAGTTTCTCAGATGGCTTCATGAACGTCATTCATAAAGAATACAAAATGTCATTAAACAGGAGGAAAGGAAGGAAGGAAAGAAAGAAATGAGCTATCAAAGGAAACTCTGAAAGTTATTCTTGAATGTAGATGATCTAAAACAAAGAAATACAGAAGAAAAGAAAGAAATTAAAGACATGAACACAAGATCTAAAGGACAGCTCTTTTATTTAATTTATTGTATTATATTACAAAATGTGCCAAGTCATGCAGCTAGAAACAAAAAATGAAGAAAGCACTTGGATATTCTCAAATTGAAACACTTGCAGGGAGAAAAAAATCTGATTCATTGTGTGCAAAGATGATCTTAGCAAAATATGAAATTAAACAAGAAAGAAGGTGTGAGGAAGACAAAATCATTGTACCAGGAACGGTTTTTCCATACTAAACCACTCCAGAGGTAGCATATGATCAAGAACTCACGGCAGTTATGGAATAAGTCTAACCTTCACTGAAAGGGTTGGTGACAATAACCCCAGGGAGGGACAGAATGTTAGCTGAGACGCTTCAGCAAACATGTGCAACACTAAAAGCACTCAGTTTATGTCAGGAATTTGGAAGAGTCACCTCGCCAATTGTCCAGCATTGAGATTTTCCACTGTTTTATTTTGTTATTGTTGCTGATTTTTATTGGTTTTGTTTTTATTTTTGCTTGTTGCCCCGTAATGAAATCCTGGATAAGTAAATGTATAAATACAGTAAGTAAATTAAAGGTTTCTTTAATATATGGCATGGTTGGGGAATTGGGTTTATAACAACGAGTACAAGAAAGAAGTTGTTTTCATTTTCTGAGATGAAATTTTACAGTCTTGCACTTCTTTTCAATATTTCAAGTGAGAATAATTGAAGACAGCTTCTGAGATTAAAAAGGTTCATCCACCCCAATTCCTTTCCAGATAACAACTAAAGAAACCACTTGCCCATATATGACTTCCAAACTGAAGCCCTGATGATCTAATAGGTAGAAATTGGCCTGTGATACGGAACGTTGGCAGTTTGAAACCACCAGTCACTCCTAGGGAGAAACACAGAGCTTTGCTACAGTCTTGGAAATTCACAGGGGTAGTTCTGGCTGGACCCATGGAGTCATTATGTGTTGGCATTGCCTCAATGGCAGTGAGTTTGTTTGTTTGTTTTTGGTGAGCTATCCAAAGGAGAAAAATCCAATTCCAGTCAACTCTCATAAAATAGAGTTCAGACAAGCCTCCAATCTCCATCTTCATGATTTATTTTCCTAGCATGCCACTCAGCAGGGACCATAATGTGTTAGGTTGGGTTGCTTAGAAAAAAAAATTCCCATCAACACACATTTATGTTTAAGAAAGAGACCTAAATCAAGAAGTAATTGTATGTGCAGAAGATATCCCAGCCCAGTGCTACTTAAGTGCATCCGTCAGATGTTAGTCCAGAAGCCCCTTTCCAACTCACAGTCATATACTAGGGTCACAGAAGGGTGAACCAGTGGCCGTGTGTGGAATCTACCAAAGAGATGAAATACTTAGAATAAACTTAACCATAGAAACAGAAATGTACAAGGAAAGTTAGGAAAATATGAAATGAAAGCAAAAGATACTTACATGAATGGAAGCGCATTCAGTGTTCACAACTAGGAAGGTTTAGCATTGCGAAAATGTCAATTAGACACAAAGCAATCTATAACTACAGTTTTCTAAGTGATCACAGTTGTTGCTGCTTTTGCTCGATGCCTTCAAGTTGCTTCCAAGCTATGGCGAATCTACGCTCAACAGAGGGAAACACCACCTGGTCCCGAGGGAGGCTCCAGTGCTGCGCCCAATGCCGCCGCCCTTACATCAGCTCTTCTCACTGTGACTGCTGAACGGGTTGTAAGAACTCATCATCAACCTTACACAGAAAAGGAGGAGTCCTCGCCTAAGCAAAGCCCCATTAAAAAGGAAGAAGAAAGTAAGAAGCCATACTAGCCACAATAGGCTGGTACTGGAACAATCATGGATACCTAGACGAAGGTAACAGAATGGAGAACCCATAAGTGCATCTCTCCATCTACATACAGCTGAGTGTTTACAAAGGCCTTCCACATATTAAATTGAAAAGGGACAGTCTCCAACAAATGGTACATTAAAAATTGGATTTCCATTTGTCCACGCAAGAAAAAGGGATATTTTACTCCATAGAAAAAAATGAACTCATGATGGATTAAGGACCTCAGTTTAAACACTAGAACTGTGAAGATCATCAATAAAAAATATGCACAGACTGTTGGTGGTTGTAATACATAGTATAAGTACATTCTCAAACCATGGCACGCATGCACAGCAGAAGACAAAATAGATGACTTGGACCTCATTAAAAACCAAAACCATGTGCATTCAAAGAATTCATCAAAAGAGAAAAAAGAGAAAGCATAGACTGGTAGGAACACACAATAGGCTATGATATATTTGACAAGGGAATAATATCTAAAATCTATAGAAAACAGCAGCAGCTCACAAAGAATAAGACAAAAATCTAATAAAAAACAAAGAATATGCACAGAGATTTCATAATATATGACTCCCAGTAAGCCAACAAAGACATGAAGAAATGTTTGTGCTCACTAGGCATTTGAAAGATGCAAATAAAAAAAGAGGAGATACCAGTTTACCTCAGAATTGACAGCAAAATTCAGTAAAATAAAACCACATATGCTGTTGGTATGATGGCAAACTGTTAAACTACAGAGGATTGCAGTAGCGTGTTCTCAAACAGATTGGAATAGAAAAAGGAAAACAAACATATAACCCAGAAGTCACCCTACTTGGCACATAACCAGATATACGCACAGTCACATTTATCAAAGCAGTGTTCACTATAACAAAAGATAGCAGCAACCTAAATTAGTAGAGAATGGATAAATAAACTTTGGTACACATACAATGGTATGCAGCTGTTGTTGCTAAAGGATTAAAGAATAATATTGAAACTGTGAAAGCACTTGATGGTGTGGACAAATTTTGAGGACAATATGCTGAATGAAGTCAGTCAATTACAAAAGGAAACATGTCTGAGATCACTGTTTAAAAATTATCTAGATAAGAGTTTTTAATGCCAAAGGACATAGATTTGGCTGGCTACCTGTGGTGGAAGAAGAAGGGAGGGAAGGGGAAATAGTAGGCAGAAGGTTATGTAAGGAAGGAGCTGGATCAGAGATAAAAAATGGGGGAAGGACAGGGCAAGCCTTTGGGGGATTTGACAAATTGTTTAAGTTGTTTTGTGCAAAAATGATGATCTGATATGTATACTGCTATCTAATTAACAATAAAATATTTTTAAAAGTAAGTTTTTTTGTCAGAGAGGTAAATTTTCAACATACTTCTTCAAACTATATTTTGAGCAAATAGCCCAAGAATTTGGATATTCTGAAGGAGAATGTGAAGTCAGGGCTAGAGGAAGGGTCATTAACAGTCTTAGATGTACAGGTGACACTTACTGGTTAATGTCAAACCTTTGATCTTACACCAAAACGGAAGGAAAACAAAATCCTCACAAAGGGCAGTATCATGATAAACAGAGAAAAGACTGATGTTGTCATAGATTTAGGTTTATTTTGATCCATAATCAATGTCCACGGAAATGACAGTAAAAGAAATAAAGAATATATTGCATTGAACAAATCTGCTGCACAATGTCCCTTTAAAGTGAAAAAGTGAAAGGCATCACTTTAAAGACTAAAGTATTCCTGACTAAACCCATATTATTTCTAATGACTTCATATGCACATGAAAACTAAAAGACTCCAGCTTAACCAGGCTCGGGAAGGTGGTTCCAACTGGGCAGTGCTCTGTTCTATTGTGTAGATGGTTGCTCTGAGACAGAACCAACTCTCGGGAGCCTCACAGCCAGGTTCTAAAGACACAGGGTCTGCAGTGATGCAGTGTGACACTGAGAAAATAAGTTGCATCACCAGGCATACTCTCACCTAAGGGTCCTTACAAGTATTTTTAGTCATGTTTTCCCTACTTGAAAGATGGTCTTCCCCCCGCCTTTTCTGCCAGCAGACATGTACTTGTCTTCTCCCGTACATGTCTGTTCACTTTCCTGACTTGACTTTCACATCAGTGTTCTTCATCTCTCTGATAGGAAAGTTCTCCAGTCAGTGGTGGAGGAGGACAGATCTTCATAACTTTGCATGCATCCTAAGGGGGGGAGTATGGACATAATAAGTCATATTGGTCTGAGTTCTTTACTCATAGTTCCCTGGAGACCTAGGCCAATTGCCATAGAGCAATGGGACATTGAATCCTGGATATTCAAGGCACAAAGCCTGCGCATTTAATACTGAAATCACACGGTGTGTGGAGAGGCAAAAGGTAGTCAAAAGTATTGAACTGTTGGTAGGTGGACCAACATGATTCAGTATAGCAATGCCGTTCTTGCTATTTTAAGATATGTGCTTTTTCTGCAGACGTGTGATTGACATGGTTGATGAATATCATAGGAAGTTTTTCCTGACAACCAACTTCCATTGTTTGTGCAAATAGCATCCAGACAGGTAAGGATTTATTCTGCACAAGTTAATGTCAGGTATCGCAACATGTTGTTAGCATACACTTACTTGTTCAATCTTCCTCTCTCAACAGTGTTTTAAAAATTAAAAGTGGTATTAATAAATGACAATGTTTACAGAAGATCCTTATATGCCAGGAAAATGGCCAATAAGATTCTCTACTCTTTATTAACAAGGAGGTCTTTAAGTGGAGCACAAGGCAAACAAAATGTGTTGCTCCAAGAATGAATTTGGCCTTGCACTTAATCTTAACCCTAATCTAAGAACAGTAAATTCTTCCTTCATGGCCCTGCCCTCATACTATGCCTCATAAAAAAATCACAGAGGACAAGTGTGCAATAGCAAAGTGTGGTGAAGAAATTATATGGTGCCCAGCTATCAGACAGTATGGCATCTGGGTCTTAAAGACTCGTTTCCAAGCCAGCAGTCATCTAACTGAGATGCTAACTAAACCCTCATTGAAGAAACACACCAACATCCATGTCCCAAGGATTGTAAATTATATAATCTGAAACTGCAGCATGGAATAGTATCCGGGCTTACATTGTGAGATTCTGATTTGCAGAAGTTTGTGGATGGCAGTGGAAGCCCTATATACATTTGCCTTAGCTATATAGGAAATAAGCCTTCAGGGATTTCCCTCTATCCACAATTGAGTGATGGGAAGAAACCAGTTACCAAACAATTGTGCAGTCCGGAGAGATGCCTGTAGTAGATCAAAATGACAAACTTGACTTGAATGGTTAAAACCTTGTCACTTGATCTCCCCTTTAGGCTAGATCTGGTTTTCAATTTTTTTTTTCATACTGGGTTTATTTCTGATGCATTGGTCATTGTGGGTAGCCTTTTGGGGTCTTTGTTATGTGTTTGCTTCTTTCTCAACATATGGAAAATCAACTTATAGATGAAACAGAAATGGATCAACTTACAGATAAAACAACTAGAATAAGGGTTTCTGGCAGATACAGTAGGAAGATGTTTACAGGAGAAAGGGTTACTGATATCAAGAAATTGAAGAAGAAAGAAAATTGTGATTGTGGTAACAATTGTGCAATAATTGATATGCACTTCATGTGATTGAACTATGGACTGATAGGATATTTGGATTAGCTCCTAATAAAATGGTTGTCACAAAAAGAATATAAAAAGTTGTCAGTCATGGAGTGTAAGGATATATAATGAAATGTTCACTTAACCTTTTACATAGTCTTATAATACTTCTATGTTTTTTAATCTTGTGTAATTTGCACAATAAAAAGTAGTGAGCCTATGGCTATACATTGCCTGCTTTTAAAGTGCAATATAAGAAAGTAAATTGCTTTGATCGGTATTACCTGGTGAAAAGTTATTAAAAGACTTAAAAATACATAGAACAACTAATGATACCTCTTAAAAAAGCTGATTGAAGTTCTGGACAAATCTAAAAATGAAGTGGTATAGTAACAGCCTATCCATTGACATCAAGTAAATTCTGATTCATCGTGACCCTTTAAGGCAACATAGAACTGCTTCTTAAGGTTTCCAAAGCTATGAATCTATATGGGAACAAATGATCCCATTTTTCTCCCAAATCTTTACTGGGATTTTTTTTTTGGGGGAGGGGGGGCATCACTGCCCTCTGGTGGGAATGGAAGGCCCAGCTTTGTTCCTGGAGCACTACTGCTGGATTCGAACCACCAAGGCAGTGGGCCACAGTTCCACACTCAACAACTATGTGACCGGGGCTCAGCCCACTGGCATGTTTTATGGTTGGGGGCCCAACACATAACCTGCAGCACCACACTCTATAAGAGTTGTCATTGAAATTCAAATCAAAGTTCAAAATGGAAAACAAAAATTAAAGCACCTTGTTAAGCTGTAGCTTAACAAGTGTTTGCATCAACTAAGCAGTTCTATTCTTCAATACTAAAAGTGCCTATGGGAAATTTCTATTTATATTTAAAAGTAAAATTATTTTCACAAACTCTTCTTTATATTTGTGCACTTGAATCTAATGATTTGCACAGTTTTAGATGAAAGAAATTTAACATTAAAGAATCAAATATTGAAGAAATAAATCATGAAAATTATCTTTGGTTTGCAGCTTGCTTTGCAGAGATTTAGAAGTTTCTTTGTACAGCTCAATATTTCAAAAGCATGGCTAGGCCTTTTCATGTAGTGTCACAATCTTAACATTCTCCATGTAGTAATTCATAGATAAAATCATTGGGGTCATTGGTTCAGACTTCAAAATTCTAAGAGATCCTTAATATTAATAAGCTAACACCTGAGAAAGTGCTTTCATGCGATCAATGCAGAAGATGTTGCTGCTCAACCACCTCACCAGTTAAGACTTTATCTCAGTAGATTGAGAGATGTAATATTGGTTTAAAACCACATACTTAGGGCTACTAAAAAGTCATCAGTCCTGAACAAATTTAGTTCTTATTCATTTCCATATTGCCTCAAAGGTGTTTTACATTATAATCTCAAATCGCACATGCCCCCAAGGCCCCATTCATTAAAGCAGCAAGAAAATAAAAAAAAACCAGAAACAAGAAATAGCATTTATGCACCTGAACTTAACTTTCTAGTAGAAACGCAAGGAGTCTTAGTAAGAATGAAAGTTACTGCAAGTTGTTGTACAGCTATTTCTATGGAGTAAAAATTTTAACATATTTGTCAGGAAAAGTTGTTAAAACAGAATGCACTGATATTTTTAACACATTCTAAAGAGTAACAGGCACATGCATTCCAATTATATCTTGTTATGATGACATCTTTATTAATATTAAAATACCACTAAAATGGTTACCGAAATGTATGCATACACACAGGCAGTGATGTATCTACACATACAATCACTTGCACACAAGTTTTGCTATTCAAGTCTGGTTATAAAATTAGCCCAGTTTAATTTTAATATACAAGGCAAAAGTGAAGAAAGTTAAGATTGTTCCGCAATTATTGTGAACTTCTTTTCAATTGCAAGAAGTAAATGTGCTTGGCTGATAACCAGAAGGTGAAAGGTTCAAGTCTATGCAAAGCTGCCTTCGAAGCATATTCCAGTGTTTGACTTCCAAATGATGGCCATTGAAAATCACCTGCAGCACCAGTCTACCTTGAGAAACATCAGGGTGCTTTGAGTTGAAAGGGACTTATGATACCTAATTAACGGGTTAATTTTTCAAGGTAGCTGTGAATTTAAAAATTTTCCATTTTGCTTTGCCCTGACGTGATTTAGAAACCAGAATGCCTATCTTCCTCTACACATTACGGACCGTGAGTCCAGAGAAGGTGAAAGCAGGAAACACTGCATACTTTCTCCTTGCTGCCTTATAATCATTGTTTTCACTAAAAGGTTAATTAAAATGGGCATCTCTATTCAAGATGTACTACATACTTCTGTGTTTTTAGGTGATCAAAAAGAAGGGTAGTTGGTTTTATAGTCCTTGGGTCCACGAATGGAACATGTCCCTAGGTGATCAAAGCTGCAGTTTATTAGATTGTGGTTCCTTAACACTGCGCAACCCAGTGGTACCAGCTATTGAGCAAAGAGACTCAGGTGTGTGTGCCTGTGAGGGGATGAGTAGTGTGAAGTACATTTATGATTCTAATGTGCAGTCCAGAGAGTTACTAGAATGGGAATCACCTCTTTGCAGTGGGATTGGAACGAGTTTTAACGAGGCAAAGTGTCACAAACATTGCACAGAGGTAGATCCACAGTTTATGTCTGTTAGCACAAAAGCCTAGTGAGGCGAGTTATCACTGAGCTGGTGCCACATCTTGTTGGAAAACTTATGTGTGCTTGGGGGTATGTCAGAGTAGAGCTCTTTCCCCATAGGGACTTCAGTGGCTGATTTCTTTGGACATTAAGTCTCAGGAATTCTCTCTGTGAACTTGACTCTCCCACTGAAAGTCAGCCAAGCACTTGAACTATTTGGGCCATCCATGCACTATAAGTGATGGTTACAACTAAGAATATCTGCAAAGGTTTGCATGGAGTTGTGTATTGGTAAAAAGGACTTTGCAAAAGACAGGAATATTGAGTGCCAAACACACCCACACATCACAAAAAGACAGCAGAATTTTAGCCTGGATAATGATCTTCGAGCCTTTGTGGTAGATTTATGAATTGTGAAATAAGATCGAAAAGTAGGTAGAATTTGCACCAGGGAACAAGCCAGGAACCAGTTGCAGAAGGAGCTGTGGAGAAGCCAGGGATGTGTGGAGATCAAGACTCTCCACCCTTCTTCAAACCAATTCTCCACTTTAATACTTCACATCCACCTGAAGCAGAAGAGCCCTGCAGCTGGCTGCAAAAAGGGTGTCCCCAGCACGGAGGACTTGGTCTGTGGCTCCTTGGTCTGAGAATATCTCGCCCAGTGCCTGGCCAGCAGCCTCCTGGAGAAGCAGGATGTGTGAAGCTTCAGCGGTGGTGGTCTAAAGAGTAGGGAGCATTTATAGATTCAATGTTCTTTCCCCTCTATCTTCCTCAGACTTTAGTGTCTCTCCCTCAGATTATCCAACCAGGGAAATCATTAACTCTGAGTCCCCAGAGCAAAACTGCAAGAGAGCACATGCTGGCATCTGGCGGGGCGGGGGGGGGAGGGTGTGTCTCTGAGAGAGGTTCAAGCACCTGGAAAGGCTGATCCAGTGTTCAAAGGAGAAGGAGGTCGCCTCTGGGCTGCATCTCTCCATGTTGCTGGACATGATGGACATTTGAACACCCATCTGGGAAGAAGGGGGGGATCTTTGGAGGGTGTCCTGCTCTTCCCCCAAATAATGTTCTTCTTAGATATGTGGCACCCTGTTGGATACGAAATGTCCAATCATGCAAATAAACAATTTGAATTCTCAAAAAAAATGAGTGCCATCAATGGTGTGGTGCAGCGGGCTACTCACTGAGTTTCTAACCACATGGTCATGGTTTGCATCCACCAACAGCTCCGTGGGAGAAAGGTGAGACAGCCTACTACTTGGGTAGATATTTCCAGGCTATTGAAAGTATTGTGAGCTTCCAGGAGAACTATCAAATCTGTCTTCAAAGAGGCACAGCCACATTGCTCCATAGAAGTAAGGATATGGCAACTTTGCTTCACAGACTTTAGATACATTATCAGGAGAGACCAGACTCTGGAGAAAGGCACTGTGTTTGGTCAATAGAAGGCCATGGGAAAAGATAAAGTATCTGAAACAAACTGCTCAAACATAGCAATCTTGGTGAGGATGGTGCAGGACGGGGGAGTGTTTCATTCTGTTGCACACCACTCCTCTATGAGTTAGAACCAAATGCACAACACCCCACAGCAACACAACTCAAAGAATGGAGCCTCAAGATGGGAGGGAAGTTTACTAACAGCCTGTCATATGCAGATTACATAACGTATGTATTGCAGATTATATAACTTTGCTTAATGAGAGCAAGGAGGACACTTGCAGACAAGATAAAAAGCCACACATTTCAATACAAATTACATTAAGGAAAACAGACAATCCTTATAACTGTACCAAATACAACATTACTATAAATGAAGAAAAGATTGAACCCATCAAGGCCTTTCTTTTACTTGTATCCACAATCAACTCTCATGGAAGCAGCAGTCAAAAAATTAAAGGACATATTGTATTGGGCAAATGTGTTCACAAGACCTCTCTCAAGGGTTTAAAAGTAAAGATGACATTTTAAATACTAACTGACATTGGGTCCATGCCTTTCTCCATTCAATCACCTCATATGCATCTGAAAACTGACAAATAAATAATGGACTGGAGAAAACTGGTGCATATGAATTATAGTATTTAAGAATATTGAAAAGACCATGGTCTTTAGAAGAACTGATATGTCTCCCTGAGGAAGTACAGTGAGAATGCTCCTTAGAAGAGCGGTTAGAAAGTCTGTGTCTTACATATTTTGGTACATTATCAGGAGAGACCAGTTTCTAGAAAAGACATCATACTTGAAAAAGTAGAAGGTCAGTGAAAAATGAAGCAGACCCCAAATGAGATGAAATTTCAGTGGCTACAACAATGGGTTCAAACAACACTAACCACGGTGAGGATTGTGTGGTATTTCATTCTCATGTTCACAGGACTGTTACGGGTTGCAAGCAAGGTAGCATCCCCTAACTATGAGAGTTGTGAGAACTTGAGACATGTAGCGTATTTAGATTAAAAGTAGTGGGGAACTATCAGTATAAGAAAGTCAACTCTACATTTGACTACATGAGTGTGAACTCCAAGTCTGGTATTTACTTACTTTTTAATCTCCATAGGCCTTGTTTTTTTAATTTAAAAATTTTTTAAGTCACATTCTCCTCCATCCCTCTATTTTATTGAGTTATTGGAAAGATGGAATATACCAACACATGGCAAATGGACCAACAAGGAATATACCATGGGCATAAAATAGAACTTCATATATTTCTATCATTAGTTCCAAATATTTGAGTCAGGCTTTGAAAAATTTATTCTATATACTTGAAATTAAATGAAAGTGACAACCCAATGATAAGTCAAACAGTTGCCATGAAAAAGGTCAGGCTAAATGAAGAGATAAACTTAAGCTAAGACAGTAATGATTTTAGTTCTAGTCCTAACATTGATAAGTTGCTTTTGTTCAGTTACCCTTTCAAACCAAGTCCTATGTTTTAAAATAATAAAATGAGATAACAAAATTATGACTTAAGGATATTAAACATTAGAAATAGTTACCCTCTGTCTTTTTTAGTATGGGGGTAAGAAACAAGGCAAATAAGCAGGATTCAAAAATAATATGTGCTTAATAATGTAAACATTTAAAATAGTAATTACTGTTATTAATAATGCCATAAGATTAGCAAAGGACAGAAATATCTAAGTACAAAGGAGGGAAGGGATTTATACTTGTATTATAGAGGTAAAATCAGATTAAAACTAATGACATCAAGTTGGAAAGCAATGAATTCTAGGAAAGTGTGATTCTTGAATAATAATCATAAGAAGTCCTCCAGCATGTGCTATACAAGGATTATAAATAATAAAATCCAAACCCAAGAGAATGAGATCAGAGCTTAAATTGTGAACACATAGTTTACAGAAGGTTCTGGATGAAGGTGGGAGACCAAACTCCATTCACAGGTTCCACATATGGAGTAAGCCTCCAGTGAAGTCCCTCTGATCATAGACTAGGGATGTGCATAGCCTTGCTATCCTCCAGATGGTCATGATATATTTTCTTTGTTTGTATGTCTTCCTGTATTTTCCTGTGTTTTCTGTACATGAAATCCATGATGAACAAAGCTCTAGAACAGTGAAAGCACTGCTGGTTTCCTGGGAGGTGTGGCAGAGGGGAAAAGGGGGCTGATAACATTAAGTACAAGAAAGAAGTAAATGTTCTCAAATCTAATGTAGAGATGATTGTACAACTCTTCTAAATATTCTTTAACCCTCAAATTGTGTGATATGTTAATTATATGCCATAAAATTATTTAAAAAGAAAAAAGAGATAATATATATTTTAATTTCCAACATTGTTGTTTTTATGAAATTGACTAAATTCTTGCTGTGTCCTTTCCTTCTGAGGGGCAGCTCGAAAACCTATAGGACTCTGATTAAAACTTGTTCACACTGTGAATCCTTTTCCCATTTCCTGTCATATCAAGCAATATTTTGTCTTTGGTGCCTCCACAAACAAATCACTCCACTCTTTAGAAAACTTGTTGTATGATTGCTTAATCCATATTCATGGCTCCCATTTGTCACCAGAATCATTAATATATAATTATATATTGGACTTTATCACACTTTCTACTCACTGACACTATTTCTTGTGTATTTTCATTATGCTGAAGAACAAAAATTAATTATGTGGTGTGAAATCCTTTTCTATCAGAATATTACAAAGCAAAGGGTAATGCTTTTTCAATCAGTACACAAGTTCTATCACTAAAATGGTAAATATAGTATACACATAAACCTTTTTCTCCTTTCTGGTACAAATTCACACGCAATAACTTTAGAGACATTCAGATTTAAAAATAGCCTATTTATTTATTCTTGTTCCATTCAGAATATTAGTGTATAGGTAGTTGTGTGTAGCTAATTGTGGAACTAGCTATTAGGCCTGATGGCGCTTTGGTGAAGATGGGGAGGAGCTATGTCATTATTCATTTTATTTAACATGATTTGGTTCTTTTTGCTGCTGGAAGTCTCAGGTTATACTGTGACATCCTCTTTCCTCAGCTGGTACATGTGGCGCTCTGGGGAGGCACCGTTGGCCTTGATGATTGTCCTGAAAGGCAGCCGTCTCGCTTCATTTCCCATAGCTTCCCCTGACCCAACAGCTCTAGCAGCAGCCTCAACATGTCTCCTTGGTCTAATTTTTTATGTGTCGAAGGAACAGGTAAGATCTGTTTAGTCATCTAACGGTTCACTCTGGGTGGGCATCCAGTCAGTTCTTTCTTGTTCTGTCATTTTAATCCTAGACATCCTGTATGATGTTCCTTTTCTTTTTGTTGTTGTGAAGACTGAACTAAGCATGCAGTCTCCAGAATCAAAAGCAGATAATAGTTGCTATGTTCATATTTGGCCCATAGTCATAAAATTCATAAGAGTTGAGGAATCATACTCAGTTCCTAGCTTAGAAAAATGTGTGGTATATTTCAGCATCTCTATGATTTCAGTTGTGAATGAGTTACTATTCTTGGATCACAGGTAAATATGCATCAATATTGTGCTATGCAATTGCATACTAATACTATGCTAATCAGCACAAAACAGGAAGAAGCAGAGCAAATGAATCCATTCCTGTAAAATTATTATTGACATATCCATGATATTCAAAGATTAATAAATAAAATAATAGATATGATTAAGTTCCAGAGTGAAAATCAAGTGTGTCATACATTTTGTCAGAAACCTAACCCTCTTAACCTGGGGATGATCATTATACTGCAATTGTGCAGAAGATGAATTGGTTAATTAATTTCAGACAAAAGCAGAGTAACATTTTTCATTTAAATTTCAAGGAAAGTTTGCAGGGCTCATTTTTAGAGAACCATATCTAAACACTGTAGCTCCTACTATAAAGTAATCTGAAGTTGTCTTTTCCTTTACATAAACAACTATTAAAAGGCAATTTCAGAAAACAATTTCCCTTTCTTGCTTTAAAGAAATATGCTATTTTCTCCTATCCTCAGTATAATTTCTTGCCTGCGACTTTTCATCTAAACCACAGAAATCACTGCTTTACATAACTATCTCTTGTAAGAATCAAGATCTAAGACTGTCCACTTTGTACGTAGTGAAGCAATAAAAATAGAATATGTAAAATATCTTCACACAAAACATGCTTAAGAGGCTCACAGATGACAAGGTATGAATGATGCATCATTCAGTCAGTATATTTAAGTGGGTGGAATTTTGAAAACATAATAAATTATCTCTGAAATTGTTTTAGCTGAAATCTAGACAGTGGTTTCTTTTCATAGTGCCAGGACCATTGTGGCAAATCATAAACAATTTTCTGTAATGATTAAGAAGTTGGACTCTGAATGCACTTTATTGCCTCCACACCTTTGAAACATAAGCCTTCATCAAACTTCTGTGCTTTACATTCAGCTGCTCCCTTGTAATCATGAATAACTCCTGGGACCAGAGTGAGAGCAAACCTATAAACAGACAAATGCAATAACACCAAAAAGGGCAAAAAAGCTGGCTACTTTGTCATCAAAACATAGGTGAAAAAGTAGTCTAAACCATTGTCACAACTCCTCTATGGATGATTCGCTCCATGTTGGGGAGTCTTGTCAGGCTTCCAAGATCCATTGAGAGACTATTATATTCAGAAAGGTTGTTGGGGACTTACAGCACTTAGAGATGCTCTTGAGACATATAAAAGTGCCTTTGTTTAGTATAGAACATATAATGCCTGCCAAATTTGTAGGTTTGAAACCACTTTCAATAAGAATTAAAAGGCCCTCTCCTTGCTGAAATAGGACCATCAATAGATGACTTGTCTGCTCCTAAGAAATAGTGGGTTCTTGTCTCTGATATTGCAATTTAGTTTAAAGTCACTTTCATGATGACAGGGTATATAAAAATGATAAAACTACAAAGATGACAGTCTAATCTTCAAGGATGACTGATCATCGATAGAAGATTAAATAACATAAACATCTAAAATGCCAGATTACCAGCTTGTTGGCACACTTTCAAGTATTGAAGTATGTGGAAATACTACTGATAAGTGGAAAATGTTTCTTCCTGTAGACCACATGTTATACAAAATCCTGTCCATCTTCAAGAGAAGTTTGAGTTTTAGATAGATATGCTTTTTTCTCTATAATATAATAAATGTAAAATGCTAATAAATGCTATAAAGTGAAAATGGGTCTTTTCCAGAATGAAACTGCTCCATTACTCAAAATGTAACTATCACTTAATCGTCATTCTTTGGAAGTCTGATAGAAATTTGAAATATACATACAAGAATGATAAGACATGCTGGTCCTATGAAGCTCCAAATGAAGTTGTTTTCCGTGCTAAGCCAACATCTGAAAAGTAAACAATAAATATGATTTATAAATGCTTGCGTATACTTCAACAAAGCAACAATCTGAATAATATGACAAAGTGTACTCAGAATTATCTTTCAAATGCTCATCTTCACTTACACTTTTGTGGTGCCATAGTATCTATATCCTAAGGCCGCCGAGAATCCGACTACCACAGCTGGACTTAGGTAGCCAAAGACATAAAAGTTCTTGTGCAGAAATCCTTTGTTGTAGATGACTCCCACAACAATGAGATAGAGGTGGATGCCCTCAATGCACATCCAGGCAAAGGCGGCTAAAAAGAAGTAATGTAGCAGCCCAGCAATGACTGAACAGAAGAGCTACAAAGCAAAGAGAAAAGAAGCCATAAGCGATGTGTGATTGAGGAGGATCATAACACAAACTGTACACGCTCCCCATGGATTATGCCACCTGACACACTAACAGCCCATTAATATACTCGCATTATGTCAATTGTGTAACATGCATTATTTCCAGCTGATTTGTGAAGTATTTCCTAATGCCGTGATAAGACTATATTGATGCTCCCATAATTTTTGCACATTTATGTTATACAATAAACTGGATTGTTCACAGGTAAAGTAAGAAACTTTAGTGACTATTTTGCGATTTAAAAATTTGTGTGATTTTTGCAGATCTTTTCCTTTAGTTAATGAAAAAAGACCTTATTATTTCCTTAGAATAATTAGAAAAATAATATTTATCCCGATTGAAGAACATAACACTTTCAGAATTAAGTGACACATGTTAGATTTAAAGAACAGGTAAGGCTATATATAGTTTGCAAAAATATTCATTGTGGAATTAGTCTAAGTCGCAAGCATATAAAGTACATATATTTCCATTGGCTTCCAGATAGACATCCAGAACTGGGGTTAGCCTTATGGAAAAAGAAGCAGAAAGAGAAATAGTTCCATGCCACTTTGTTCTAATACAAAAAACAAAAAACCACCACCACTACCACCGCTGCTACAGGAGCCAATGCTGACTCTAAGTGACCTGCAGTACAGGGAAGAACTAAATCTTTGAGTTTCTGCACTGTAATAAGGAAATAGAAAGCCACTTCTTTGGATGAGCGGCTGGTGGTTTTGAACTGTCGACCTTGGGGTCAGCAGCCCAATGTGAAACCACTACATCACCAGGGATCCCTTCTCTAAAAGGGTTCATGATATTTAACCTTTGATATGATATGTATCACATGATACCTATAAGAAGGCTCAGAGCCTATTTACACTTTTAGTCTGTGTCTACCATCATGCTCCATCACAAACTGTTCTGTATGCTGGTTATTTTCAAGTTTCTTAAGTTCTCTTTCCTTTGTCACTGCAGGATCAAACTTTTGATGCTAAGTGATCTATCTGTATCCAATTGTACACTGAGCTTCATAAAGGTTTCTGGAAAAGTGCAATAGAAAGATAATTGAATTTCCCAATGAGCATTGTAAAGACCCGCTCATATTTTATTTGTATTATGTTTTCTTGTTTTATCTTATAATTGGATTGTATTGATTCAATGGGGGTGGTATGTATGTAAGGATAGGTGGATTGGTAAAAATTGCTGTCAAAATCATAGAAATATTTATCATGCATATAAAAATTTGGAGGTGCTAGGAATATTGCTATCAAAACAACAACAGAGGTGAATATCAGAACACAGCATCTGCTAGTTGAAAGCTCTGTGGGCATCCACTCTAACTGAAAACCTTGCTAACTGATTGCTAGTTCCAGTGCTTGAAAGATTGATAAGATATGGAAGCCATGGGAAGTTTTGCATCTAGAAAGATGCACTTCTCCAGTCCTTGGATGCTGGGAAGGTGGTTGACCTTCAGCTCCATTGGATGCAATCTGAAATTCATGGTTGCATTATATTTTCCAGAGGCTTCTGACAGACCATGAACCAGCTCAGGAAGGCTCCTGGAGACATGGAATTTCGAAGACAGGTATCTTTGTCTCAAGAATTCCCCAAATACTCTTTGACAATATGGCTGGACACTTCTTAGTATCTTAGTATGCACTTAATATCTTAAAGATACATTCCTTCTGCATTGCTGAGCAGAATGCTTCTGCAAACTCTTCCATTTTTTCTTCCCTTAGGGCCAGACATATTTTGCTCTCACAGATTTTTCCTTTGTTCTCACAGGCATTTTCACGAATACAATGATTGTGTAGCTATTTATTCTTGGTGTCTGCTTTTGGAATGCCTACTTGTCAAAGGGCTAGGTCAGTATAGTGGGAAAAAGGAAATTAGAAAAGTGTAAGTAATTCGTCATATTTTCACCCATTTAAGTACTATTGAGAATCTTTTGTCATATTTTCACCTATTTTCTCTAGTTGCTTAAGTGTTGAATCCTAAAACAAGACAATATTCCCTGTACTTCTTCTTCCTGTGTTTGTTTTCCATTCCAAAACACATGAAAAAGTCTCTTCTTCAGTTGGTTAAAAAGTTCCCATGTATCTTGCTGCTTTGTGGAATAAAGGACCCGAGAAGTTGGTTGCTTAGCTATCTTAGCTTTATCGGACGATGAAAAGGCAGCTTCACAACAAACTATAGAGTAAGTTTGCCTGGGTCAGGCCATATGTCCTTGAAAATACAGATTTAGATAACAAAGAGAGAGAAGGATGATCTACCTACCTTATTAGTATTTGTATTGATCCCAACAAGAAAGACCAGTTCAGCCAGGAAGAGGCTGCAGCACAGATTTTTGTGAATTGTTGTCCTGGTGCTTTGAATTTCACTGAAGAACCAGAAGGTGAAAATGCATATGGCAAGGCAAATCAGTGAAATAATTATGCCTAGCTGAGTGATCCTTGTAAGAATATTATAATCTTTAATACCCTAAGGGAAAATAATAATAACGCTGTTAAGAGAATAACTCAGTGAGTTATCAAAGGAATTATAACATATAATGAACTTCCTTTTTGGTGAATCATTAATCAAAGTGTTCATAAAATGCAAAAAATACAAATGTGCATTTAGATGAGAAAAAATTGTGATTTAGAAAATGTTCAATATTCAGAGAAGTCTGATATAAATCATGTAGCACTTTAACAGTTTCATAATTAATGATTTTTTTCTAGGCATGGCATATATTAGTGTATGGGTTTAAAATGTTATTTTCATGAGTTTCATGATAATAGAAAGGCAGTTCATTATTTTAATGTGAAAATGGTTAATAAAACAGATATATCAATAGTAAGAACAAGTACTACTTTTAAGCGGTGATTCATGTAAGACAGATTCAACAAAGGTACCAAAAATGCTGAACACGAGGAATGTCAAAACAGTATGGCTTAGGGAATTTGAAATAGCTAGAGTTGGTTTATTCTAACTGGATGAGTCATATATACACACACATATATAATATTATATATCATCATATAGTATGTATATTATATATTATAAAATATATTTCTATATCTGTATCAAACAGATGCATTTCCTTTGAGTTGATTAAGACTTGTATTGACCATATAAACAGCAGACTGACTCTGAAGAGTCTCTGATGGATTCAAACCATTAACCTTTGATTAGTAGTCAAGTGCTTAATTCCTGAGATTTTATATATATATGATGAATATTATAAACACACATATATGTATATAAACACATAAACAGAATAGAGACTTTCCTGATTACTTATCATTCAGAAAAAGTCATCTTTCAAATATGACAAACATTAAGTGTGGGCCTATTTATTTACATATTTCATATCATTAACAGTGCACTTTAATTGTATGAGAAGATAAACTTGCAATCTAATAAAAATTATATAATGAGAAATTATTCACCATGATGATGGTGCTGTCTGTAAAGAATTGGACTGCTAAAGAGAAAAGATGGAAGGTTTAAACTATCAATCACTCCATCGGAGAAAGCTGAAGCTATCTGCTCTCATCAATTTATTGTCTTGACAATCCTATTTAGAACACTATCAGTTGGAATTGATACAGCTGCAATAGGTTTGTTTTATTTGAATGTCATATAAAAGAAGATACTATTCCTGTAAATTACACACTGTGAAGCTACTCGCCTTAAGCTAAAGTGCATGTTCTAAAACAAGAGGATCTACTAACAGATGGCTAAAATATCGGTCAGCTATCAAATCTTTTTAAGTAGTAGTACTTTGTCATTAGTAAAAATAACTTGGAATACAAAGGAAAAGGTCCTAAACACAGTGACTCTGAAAATATACAAATGGTCCCTGGAAGCAGCTTTAAGATAGTTGAATTAGTGAACAACATGCAATGTAGTACTTGATTTCGAGAATAAATGTAGATGGACCAAACCCCAGACCAAATATTTCCCCAAAGTCAGGGAGAAATCAAAGATTGAAAGGAAATAAATAATTTGGGGCTTTTATCAAGCACTTTATGGTATTATCAATTTTCTTAAATTCTCCTTAATGACATGGAACAAAACAGAAACAGGTACATATATTGGTTTATAATAAGAGGAGGAATATGCCTTACAATGGAAGGACCAGAAGACATCAAAATTGCAAAATGTGTCAGGTGGTTACACCTGCAGGAGGTGTGGGTCTCATTGGCGGACGTCAGCTCACAGCCTTCTGAAGACCAGCTGCCATTCATTGTGTTAGACGAGTAGTTCCAAAACGCACACAGACTCTTATGGTTATCTGAGGTCTGAAAAAGAGACCGTTTACTCATGAGATAAAGATACAAAGTTCCGTACTGTTATTATTTTTTTCTATATTAAAGTGGCATTTTGAATATCATTATAGTTAAAGTCTCTGATAAGTATTAATAAAAATGGATTGACACAATGGCTTTAGCAAAGGGCTGAAGCCTACCATCTACTGTGGGTAACTTTAGACCGTCTCATTTTGCTGCGTAGACGGTTGTAGGGAGTCCTAGTTGACTCAATGGCATGTAACTAAACAACTGCTATTTGGGTGGTTTATGTTATTTGGGTATAAATTAATTATGCTATAGTTATTAATTGCATCGCACAGAATTTTATGCATTGTTTAGTCTGATGTATCCAGGTAGCCACAGTGGCCTGAGTTTTCTGGACACACGCTGGGAATGCAGACCAAATGCTAGAGTATTGAACCCTAGCTCTTCAAAGAGCACTTCCCTCAGCAGGCTGCACCAGAGATCTGATGTGCAAATTCCACTCTGTGAACTGGACCCTATCTCAAGCACATTTCTAACCCATGGAGTTATGACCTACAATGCATGGTGCTTGAAGAAGCCTAAGACAGCTCTACAAAGAGTATTAAACTGTTGTTAGGCAGACAATCCTCGGTATATCAATGCCCTATCTGCTGTATTAAGATAAATGTCTTGGCAAACCTGTGACTGATATTATGAGTGTATATTATTATAAATTTTCTCTGACATCCAACTCCCATTAATTGTGTAAATAGTGTCATCATGAAGGATTTATTCTGTACAAATGAATAATTCAGGTATTGCAATATGGAGCATAGTCTGCTTTGGTCCAGTATGGCACTCTCAACAGTGCTTTAAAAATTATGAAAAAAATAGTATAAGAAGATAATGATGACAATGTTGAGGTAATATCTTTATGTTCTAAGGAGATGATTAACACGACTCACCATAATTTAACAAGGAACTCTTTAAAGGGAGCCAAAGCCTAATTATAGAATATATATATCCATGAATAGGTTTTGGGTTCAACACTAAATCCTACCTCCAATTTAATAACAATTGGTTCTTACATCATTGGTCTTTCTGGATGCTCACATTCAGGAAAAGAACACAGAAGATACATGTACTATAGCAAATTATGGTGTATATAGAAGATGAAAATCAGTGATAAGATAAAAGTGTCTGGGATCAACATCTATGACCAAAGGATTGTAAATCATAATCTGAAGATGAATGAGCAAATAATATCAGGGCTTAAATATGAAATTCTGGCTTTCAGATGGATGACAGTGGAATCCCAACTTTCAGAGACCTACAGAAAATAAGCCTTTAGTGATTGCCTTTTATTTGTAATGGAAGGATGGAAATAAACTGGTTACCAAACAGAATGCCTTAGAGACATGACTATAGGAGATCAAAATGATAAATGTGACTCAAGCTATTAAGATCTGTCATCTGCTACATGTTAGATATGATCTGTTTTTCAGCCTTTTCGGTGTGGGTGTGTTTCTTACTATTTCTGATGTATTCTGTCAGTTGGGCGTTACCTTCTTGAAATTCTTTCTCTGTTTTTTCCATATATAAAGCCCAGCATTGATGAACTTATAAGATACAGCAAGCAGAATAAGGGTTCGGGGTTGGGGTTGGGGTGAGGGTGTACAGAGGGGGGGGGTGGGAGTATGAGGGAGTTGATATCAAGGAATTCAAGAGGAAAAAGAATGCTTTGAAACTGATTTCAGTAGCAATTACACAATATTACTTGATAGATTTGAATTATGGAATGAAATGACACCTGTAGTTCCCTATAAAATGGTTTCAAAAGTGATAATTTATTATTAAGTGAAATCATGTACATACCATTTAAAACTGGATAAGGTACATGACTATTGAGTATCTGTTAAGACAAAGTCACTGATTCACCTTTTGGGATTACAACACAGACCAATAATAAAAAATACTTGCATTATTGACTTTTCATTCTATTGATGGTAATGATAAATAATTAAACATGAAACATAGAACATAAATAGTGGAAGAAAATTAGACAGAAGCCAAAATAATGCCACACATATTTTAGCTAAACTGAAGTTAAGAAGGCAGTGATCGAGCTAATTGGATAATTTCAAGGTTCTCCAAAAGGAATTGGAGGTCCTTTGCAGTTTACTCAAATTATATAGACACTAAAGAAATCATTAACAATAAATAGATAGAAAAAATTATCAATTTCCAACTTCCTCATTTATTTCTAGGAATATAAAAAAGTAAAAGTTATTTATTATCATTTGTGTGTGCATAGTTTAATAACATATGAGTCTAAATAAAAATAGCAGTGAAAGGGTTTCAGCTAATTTCTTGAAGAAATGCTTTTGTCATGTAATCCTGGAACTTTCCAATAATGAAATACCAATGAAAATAAATCAGTATCTAAATTTTTGAAAATGCTCTATTAAATAAAAGTTGCTATGCTAATACCACTCTCATTTCATAGATGATATTTATTTATCTCATTGGTAGTATATTGTGATCCTTATTTTGCTAAGAGCATTCATTGAATCTATGGAAATTTTTAGAAGAAACAATGTACTTAAATGTAAGAGTATAACTATAGCTTAATTTTAGAGTCAGGTGTACTAAATTCTATGATATTAATTACTAAGTTTGAAGACCTTTTACATTATAAAACAGGTTTATTTAAATGGTTGAAACCATATTAATATTTTATTTCAATGTTAAATCTATTTTTAAAAGATATTCTGGATTTCATATGTAATGGAAAGAACACAAGCACAGAACTCACTTCTCTGGATATATAATAATTATAACTAACAAAGATCTAAAAAAGAAAACTTACCCTTATATGACTTAATGTAAATGCAATGCTTTCAAGTTCATAAAATCCAGGTGGATTTGAACTAATTGATACAGAAATTACTGAAGAGATGACTTTTTCTCCATCGTCAGAATTATCATAACTTTGTTCCAATAAGTTGTCAGATGATGAAAGCAAGGGTCCAATACTTTTATAATATAAAAATGCCACTGCAGCATTTCCTATCAATCAAATACAGGATACAGTAAAATGTTTATAAAATTCATGTGCATTTACAGTCAATGTAAAGTTTAGAATTCACCAAACTTATACCCCAAAGAAACCATAATAATAAAAACATTCCTCAAATGTGTGTCGAAGTCAGCTCATACCTACATCATCAGCTCATATTAAGATTTACAATCCAGATAAACTTGTCATAGATTGTAGACACCGCTTTGCAAACTATTTAGCTAAAAAAGATTTTTTTTTTTTACTGAAAAGTAGGGTGTGAAGCACCTTCAATCGAGAGATAAAATTCTGAGTTAATTCTTCTATGTCAGTGATTCTCAATCTGTAGGTCGTGACCTCTTTGGGGGTCAAACCATCGTTTCACAGAGGTCACCTGATTCATAACAGTAGCAAAAGTACAGTTATGAAGTAGCAACAAAAATAATTTTATGGTTTGGGGGCTCAACCACAACAAGAGGAACTGTATTATAGGGTCACAGCATTAGGAAAGTTGAGAACTACTTTTGCATGTTGAAATACACAGAAAATGAGCTGTGGTTAAAAAAGTTTTGAGTTGAGGAAAACATTTGCTAGGTTGTATGATAAAATAATATTTTACTCTTAGAAGAAGATTTGTTTTTATTCACAGATTAATGCATAAAATAAAACCACTACAATAAACGTTGCATTTCTAATTTTTAAAAAGAGTTAAAAATAGTTGCTAAAATGTCATTGAATTTAGTCTCATGTCATTGAAATGAATCCTAGTACATACTGATTACATTCAATCTTTGGGTAAGAAATTATTGCTTTGTAGGGTAACCATTTATTTGCCCTCTCCTCTCATATAAACACTCATCAAATGAAAGTACATCAGCATACAGCTCAAGACCTGAAATGCCAATTTATCAGCACTGAATGCAGTATGATTATTATATTTTTAAACTTGCACACAATAGCTCTATAAATGGAATTACAAATTGTCTTAGGTTGTGGCAACTGGTTATCACTGATATTAAACAATTCAAATGGGTCTATTACTTTAACATTTTCTGTATTATGTCTTGTTCCCTTGTATTTGTGGCACTCAATTATATGCACTAAAATTAAGATTTTATATTCATAATTCATGTTAGGATTTAGAAGTTCTGCTTTACATCTCTAATCCTACCTGAGACCTGCAGGTAAATCAATTGCATATTTAGAAATTTAGATTTCCTGCTTAAAAATATGGAAGTTCTCACTCTTCCGTAAACCCACTTATTAGAATGGGTTGAGATAAAAGTAGATGTTAGATAAAAGAGTTCTTTCCATGGTATATATGATCATCATACTTATTAGTTAGATGATTCTAGGTTTGTTTGTTTTATTTTGGGTAGGTGGGGACTGAACTAATTAAGAGTTCTATCATGTTGAGTTGTGCTCTTAAGTTTGTGAGACCAGGAAAAAATATAATAATACATTAGCTAAAATAATAAATAAAAATAATGGGAATATCATATAAAATGAAGAAATACCATACAAACTGGAATGATTTTTAGATTTGACTATCACACTAGCAAATATTATTGGTTACAAGAGTGAGAAAAGTGTGTGCCCTTTTTTATGTTATTGTAGCTTAAATCTGAAAAAGTATCATAAGAGACATCACTTAGGGGGTTGCTGAAATTACTTTGCATACATTATGTGCATCTTAATATTACATATATTTCCCCTGAATCAACAGTCTATGAAACAAATAGCATAGAAATAAACTAAAGTCAGTACAACATGTCGATTGAAATAGTGAAGTTATGATGACTCCATGAGATTATAAACCCAGGGTCTGAAGCAGACCTGAAAATCTTCCAGGCAAACCTGACCTGGGTCAGAGGATGAGTTAGTGCATATGCTAACCGTGGTTTTTCAGAATGTCTTAACAAGAGAGGCTGAAAATCAAATGAAGCTCCAAAACTAGAGTGCTTTTTAAATCTAATGATCACTGATTGTCATTCTTTCTAAAGAAAAAAAAACTGACATCAATTTTTGATTGTGACTAAATGTGGTAGTTAATGTCACATGGAATATTGTATGTGTTTCCAAATTTCTTTTTTACTTGCTTTCTGAATGTCATTTCAGTATGTGTCCATTCTCCTTTTTATTTTTCTTTAATTTCAAATGATTTCTCATTAATTCTAGGCCCGATATGTATTCTTGAATAACTAAACAGTTTTATACCTTCTTCACTAAACTACATTAAAAAAATCCATTAGGGGATTACATGGATCCTTTTCGCACTGTGACATCATGGTCTAAGCACCTGGCTGTTGCCCAGAGGTCAGTGGTACAGAACAACCTGCCACTCCACAGTAGAAAGTTGAAACTACCTGATGCTACACCTCATTAAGTGATTAATGAAGATAGAAGTGCAATAGCAGAGAGTGGTGAAGAAACTAGATGGTGCCTGGCTATCAGAAAGAATAGCTTGTGAGTCTCACAAGCTTGTTTTTAAAACAAGCAATCACCTAAGTGAGGCATCAACTAAGTACAGCCTGTGTGATTCAAGGATTGTAAATAAAATAATCTAAATCTAAAGGAGAGAGAATGGCTTCAGAGCTAAAATTGTGAACACCTGGTTTGCAGAAGGCTATAGACGACTTTGGAAGCCTAAAATCCATTTGCAGGGTCCCCATGTGGATATAGCCTTGATGAACTGCTTCAGATCATATTTGAGGGTGTGAATAGTCCTGTTATCAAAGAGGATTGTACAATTATTTTGGGAGAAATGGTTAGTTCAAAATGCACTTCCTTATCATTTGACCTCCATTTGAATCCATTTTAAAGTTGTTTCTGTTGTTTCTAAAATGGGGGAGGTAGAATTGGGATCAGGATAGTTGGGGGGAGGAAGCCTTTAAGAACTAGGAGAAAGTTGTAGGTTTCACCCTTCCTTCACTGCACCCTGACTGGCCCGTCGTCTCCTCCCCGGGACCTTTCTGCAAAGGGCTGTCCAATTGCCCACAAATGGGCAATGGACCCCCACCTGACACTCCCCCTTATTCGCAACAATATGGTTTTTGTTCTTTGATGCTTGATACTTGCTCCTTTCAACTCCTCGTGGTCACACAGGCTGGTGTGCTTCTTCCATGGGGGCTTTGCTGCTTCTGCACTAGCTGGCTACTTGCTCACCTTCAAGCCTTTATGACCACAGAAGTTTTATCATTTGGCAGTTAGGCACCATCAGCTTTCTCTTCCATGTTTGCCTCTGCACCCAATTATCTTTTGCAATCATATTGGAAGAGTGGGCACACACTGTATGATTTTTGTTCTTTGATGCCTGATACCTCATTCTTCCCACACCTCATGGTCGCACAAACTAGTGTACTTCTTCCAAAGTGGGCTTTCTTGCTCCTGAACTAGATGGTCGCTTGTGTATCTTCAATCTTTTAAGCTCCCAGATGCTATTCAACCTTACAAGTCCAGCTAGACTGGAAGAGGTACACTGGTACAGATGATAACTGGAAATATGGGGAACCCAGGACAGATGAACCCCTCAGGATCAGTAGTCAGAGTGGAGTTACTGGATGGGTGGAGGAAAGATGGGGTAGAGAGGGGGAGCAGATTACAAGAATCTACAAATAGCCTCCTATCTGGAGGATGGACATCGGAGGAGTGGGAGGGGGAGAGACGCCAGTCAGTGTAAGATATGACAAAATAATAATAATTTATAAACTATCAACCGTTGGTAGGGAAGGGGGAGTAGGGTGAGAGGGGGGCAGATGATAAGATGGTCAAGGGCTCCAATGGGAAAGCAAGTGGAAGGTTGATGGCAGCAGGCGTGCGAAGGTGCTTGGAACAATGTGCGTATGCCTGTATCGTGATAAGTACAATGCAGTGATTTATGAAAAAGTGATGGTGGGGGAGTGGGGGATACACCTGGCTTAAAGCATTGGAGAGGATTGTCAGGTGTGTTGGGGGAAATGGAGTGCTAAAACGTATGAGTACAAGAAGGAAGAAAGCGCTCTAAAAGTGGTTGTGCTGATGACTGTACAGCTCTTCTTCATTTGATTGAATCACTGTATTGCATGTTATGTGAATCAGATGCCAATAAAACTGTTTGGAAAAACCAAACCAAACGATGGAGCTGTTCTGCTCAGTTCTGTAGGGCTGAACCAACTCAGCAGCAGTGGAATAGAGAGTGAAAGCTTACAGGGTTATTTCTTATCATCTCATGCTAAACCCTGTCTCATTTATTTATTTATTTATTTATTTATTTATTTATTTATTTATTTATTTATTTATGTACATTAGCTTTCTGTTCTTTTGTATATCTGGGTTTCTGGGGGTAATGTTTTCTTTTCTTTCCTTTTTTTAAAAAATCTTTTTTATTGGGGGCTCATACAACCCTTATCACAATCCATCCATCCATCCATCCATTGTGTGTCAAGCACCTCTGTACATCCGCTGCCCTCATCGTCCTCATAACATTTACTTTCTATCTAAGCCTTTCGCATTGGCTTTTTTGTATATCTGTTAATGTTACCATATCTACCTTAGGTATCAGGCTTCTGTGGCCTTTAGTTCAATGAAGCGATTACATACGTAAGCATTTACTTACCGCAAACCAGGATGCTAAGTAAGTTATAGAGAGAATGTAAAATATAATCTGCAAGGAATTATAATCCCTTAGAAAATGATGGTTGGCAAACTCCTTTATTGCAATTTTCACTTCAGTATAACTGAAGTACACCTGTTCATTAGGTCTTTATACACTCTTCTGTTTTCATCATAATATTATCCCAATAAGTTACTTTAAAAATAAGTACAACATATAAACTGTAGTTTACTAGCTTTTTATTATAAATGGAGTTCCAAACATTAGATCTTACTGTGTTCATTCTCAATTCTTGTCCCTCATTCTTCTAATTCAGTCAATTAAAAGGCTTGTAAGTTTCTTGGGTCTCTATGAACCTCCTAAATTTTGCCACTGATCACAATACACAGATTTTCATTAGCACATATATTTTATGACTAAAAGAATAATAGTATGTGAATGTTGTTGAGTGAGTTTGATCATGCTGTGAAACTTATCATTGTTTTTAAGACATAGCCTTAAAGAAAGCAAATCTTTTCACTCTGCCTTCTCCAATATTGATATGATTGTCTCTTTCACATGTTAGGATTTTCAGTGGATGATTAATTAACAGTGACAATAGAGGTGGCAGTATTACTTTGAGATACCAATTTGAATGGTGTTGACAAGCCACTATACTAGATATTTTCAGTGTCCTGTCCAACTCCCAGGCCCCAATTGTTAAGACTTATTCAAATTGTTCTTTTTGAAATTTCCATAGTTTAGCACAATTTGGATCTGTTCCTAAATGCTAGAAGTGAATTAGAACATGATGTAATCAAGTGAGAACTATGCTGGTATGACTTCATTGTTTTTGCTTTGTTTTATGGCTGTACTATGGTTTCTTTCAATTTAAGAGCATATATATGTATTTAAGACATATATATGTATTTAAGAGCATATTTAAGACAATATATGCATTGGGACAAAAATCTCATATCACAGCTGTACAAAAAGTAAAAAACATTTTTCTGAGGACAAATGTGCAGCAATTATGAACAGCACACCTTTTCTGAAAATCTGTCCATCTATACAGAAGCCAACCTGCATAATATATTTTATTTATATTTATGATCACCATTGAATTCTTTGAGAAATAACTATGATTCATATATTTCCAGGGTACTATTTCCTTTACATGCATTACCACAACAACTACAAAAAGAACTGTCCGACCAGCAGGTACTGTATGAGGGCAGAGAAATGTTAGGTTAAAATTGTAGCTGTTCACTTGCCTCAAACAAAGAACAAGGGGAAGTTGTTTCGGGTTCATTTCTTTGTTAACTCTCTCTCCTCTAGTACTGGATATGCATTATTGCAGTATGTTCATGAAGGCAAGTCCCATAACATCTCTGCTCCTCAATTTCAATACCCATAAGTTAAGAAGTAACACACATATTTATTAAGTCATTTTCCAAAATATGTATCTTTTTAATATGTATTAGAAATGCACATATGTGAAATATATATCAGAAATCACTAGTATTTCTAATACATATCAGAAAGCACAAAAAATAGGTTGATGAATATGTATATTTAATACACATTCTAGTTAAATTGAACAATTTCCTGTTAGAAGAATAAGATGACAAATAGAAGCAAAATCATAAGCCTAAACCATAAAAAATATGTCATTTGGAAAACTATTTCTGTCTTTTTCACACAGTCCCAAGTTTAGTGTCACAATAAAAAATATGAAGGAAAATAGAGGAAGGAATATTAAAAGCATGTTGTACAATTCACAACATCCAGTCCATGATGCAAAAAGAGTAGTAAGATCATGTCTCTTTCTGTATTTTTACAAGAATCTTAAAAATATCCATCAGTCTTGGAGCTTGATAGTAAAATAAAACGTATCAAGATACTATCAGCTAAATTTTTTTCCCAAATTTATATCAGAAGGCAAGCAAAGGCAATGATGAAAATGTTTGTGGCAGTCATGTACACTGGTGCCAATTTGATTAAGATTATATGGGTGGAATCTAGTCTGTCAAACTGGAGATAACCAATGAGACCTCTGTGTGGGCATGGCTTTCTTTGAGAATTCTGGGAAATCTTGCAATATTTCCCCTGTGGAGATGAGAGACCATCAATTCAGTCGCTTGGAGATGCTCTACTGACAGGACACAAGGTAGGCTCCCTTTGAGACTTCCAGGAGGAGAAGCTACATGGGCTTACCCTGATGGAATGAGAGTTCTGAAATCAGAAAACCTCATGGAGATTCCTGCCTATGCTGAGATGCTTGAGAAGCTACAGAGAGGCTCCTGCCAGCACTAAGATGCTTCTACCAACATGAATATAGAAGACTCTGTACCCACTGGCCAGTGATTGTCCTGGCATCATTGCATGTGCCTTGTGAATCTGAAGAAGACTTTATAGACTGGCATTGGACATATAGGCTAATATCATACTTATGACCTTGGGCTGGACTGGGTTGGAATACTTTCTCAATGTTCCATTCCTCTTGCATATAAACCTCTCTCTTACAAACATATGCATGTTTATGAATTTGTTTTTATAGTCTACCCAGACTAACACAATGTTATATGTAAAAGCCTAAAGAATTTTATTTATAAGAAATCACTGATACAATATACATAATTTAATTCAATGTATATTATACTTTATGCAAATTAATAGAGACACTATATATAAGATAATGGTAAAACCTTACCATCTGAACCATGTGTTGTTTTCTTTTTTGGGAATATATTTATGTAATCTCCATTCATGTTCATTTGGGGATCAAGATGTTCCATTCGATATGAATCAAAAAAGAGAACTTCAAGAGCTGAAACAAACCATAAAAATAATAAATTAATTGAAATTAGTTTAATTAATCTATTTATTTAATTAGGCACACTTTTATTGTTCTTTGTTGTTTTTTCTATAGTAGGTTGGATGAGCATACTCTGAAACTTTTGGGACATTATAATTTATATTTTAATACTATGACTAAAATCTTAATTTGGGATTTCAGCACATGACACAGTTTGTTTTAATATTGATTGAATTAAAGCAAGGCTATAATTAAGATATATTCAGAAGAGCTACAAATACTAATTAATAAAACAAAACAACTATAATATCTTAGAATACAGTATCTGGCATAACACTAAGTAATGAATGACTGACTTAACTTCTTGAGATCACTTCTTTTACTTGTGAATTTTTACCTCTTTAATGCAATAATGTCATCAAGAAATGTAAAGTTCCTTCTTACATATTTTTCACAGGCATGCAAACTTAACTGACTAAATGGTGACTCCTAATATGATTAGGACTGTAGTATATTTGTATTGTATAGCAAGATACTAATATAAAAACACACTGACATTATAGGTGATAATTATCTCAGAAATATACGTGTTATTCAGGATTCAAATTGATTCCAGATTCTGAATGTCTTATGTATGAGATTGCATGCAGTGGGACAGATTCTAATTTACTATGTTGCTTCATATTATTAAATGCTGAGAAATTTCTAAACATAAATTTAAATATATAACATCTCAAGGACTTGTATGTTCACCTATCAGAGGTGAAGATAGATCTCAAGTCCTGAGATGACTGATTCAAATTGGCATGAATGTATTCTACTCTGAGCATTTAAGTGCTAAACAGTTCAGAAACCGGAAAACGTAGAAATGACAGGAAGGAGGAAACACATAATCATCCATTTTATATTACTGTACAATTATAGCTTATGCACTCATCATCACCAGCCATCTCTAAGAAAACCAAAGCCACAGTCTCAATGTAATCTAAAGTATTTGAAAAAATTGCCCTCCTTACTTTAGAATGACTCCTTTTGGTGGAAAATCAACTGCTTTGGAATGGACTTTGGATTCTTACCTACATCACTTGAGTTAGTATCGAATTGAGTGATCTTTTGGAAATTCTGGCAAATGCTTAAAGTTACTTGTTCAGCAGTGTGCATCAGTTTCGTAAGATGAATTCTTCTATTATCTGGAGATAATTTGTTCCAAACCATAAATGTATCCTTTTGAACAAAATTATTCACAGTCTTTACAAATTCCTGTAGAAAAATTACATCTTTTAAAATGTTGAAATATTGCACTAATGATAGGATGATTTTAGAGTTAAAATATATTTAAGATTTAAATATAAACAGACTTACAGTAAGGGTTGAATTAGAGACAGCATCCTTGGATGAGTTGGGGCTTTTCAAAGAACCTAGAAATATAGATGATTCAGCTAATATTTCTATATATGTCATGACATCCACTGGCGAAAGATCTGTTACAGAATTTCTATAGACTTCTTGAAGCAAAGCCACCGGTGATCCTATGGGTTTAATCTGAGGAAAAATACATCCAGAAAAAGAAAACCAATTTAGAGTATTACAAAAAAAACAATCAAAAGCTTCTTCATATGCTTTAGTATAGAACAATCGATCATAATTTTAGTTAATTTAATTAGATTTTATCCACAAGGGTACATTTATTTATAATGTAATAAAGTTATATTTTAATTAGCTGATATTTGAGTAGACCTATTGACATTTGAGCTTTCAATCACATAATAATTTTATGAATCTCCTACTTTATTTGCTCTTTGAAATAGTCACTTTGAAGTACAGAATCCAACAGCATTCAGCTCCATCTCCATAAAACTTGGAAAGTTCCCTGAGGTCTAAGGAAATTTTTCTATTTTTCATCAACATTTTGAAAAGAATTTTTCCCATTAAACAAAATAATGAAAAAGTAACATGGATTACATATGCAAGGGTCTCATCCAATACTTTGGGGATTTTCAAATTAATTTTATCTGCAACTCAACTTAGATCCTTATCCATGAAGTTCAAATGCTGATTCTGAATAATCACAATTAGTACACGCATCAATTGTATGCATATCACATCTTAACTAAAATGAAAAAAAAGTAAAATAATCTTTGAATTCAATTTATTTACTTACTTTTGTTAAAGTTTTATTAATATTTGCAGCAATACAAGCATTATCCAAATGGCAGTCTGAACTCACGTTTTCTGTAAAAAGAAAAAAATAGATTACCTGATTTCTTAAGATAAGTTTACTAAGCCTATCATGTAGTCCCCATTAATTTTGTTTCTTTATTGAAACATACAAAAAGAATACATTCTTTAACATTTCTATTTCCTTACAATTTTTTAAAATAGGTAATATTTTTTCCAATGATTTTATTGGGGGATCTTACAGGTCTTATAACATTCCATACATCATTTGTATCAAGCATATTTATACATATGTTGCCATCTTCATTTCCAAAATATTTTCTACTTGAGCCCTTGATATTTGCTTCTCCTTCTCCCTCCTTTGTTAATAAATATTTTTGGGGGGCTCATACAACTCCCATCATGATCAATCCATACATCAATTGTACACATACCGCATTTGAACACTGTTGCCATCATCACACTGTAAACATCCTCCCTCCACTTAAGCTCACAGTACCAGCTCCCCATATATCCCCACTCTCCTCACTCCCCTTGTATATGTAAAATATGTAAAATTCTATGAGCAGCATAAGAATATAGCTCTTAGAAATATGTTAGCTGAATAACACATGTGGTCTACATCTTCAAGTAAATAGAATCATGTTCTTAGTTTTCTCAACTCAGCTTGATAAAAAATAGACACAATCCTTAGAGGGTGTATCTCTTTAATACTTCATATTTCTGCAGCACATAATTTATCTAGTTTATTGACAGGGATCACTATGATGTCAAGTCCAGCTCTACGGGACCCAGGAGGACAGTGTCCCACAAGACTCTCAAGGCTCCAAGCTACAGAAACAGCTTGTCCCACTTTATTCCCATGAAGCGGTTGATGGGGTTGCATGGCCACATCCTAATTTTCAGCTGAGTGCTTCAGGAACCAGTAGGTCTCCTTAGTCCTTTGAAAATACATGGACATTAGTAACATGACATACCTTGACAGTAAATACCACTGTTGGGTTTGAATTGCACACTTCCTGTTGGTGTCTGATAGCCTTCTTCGCAGAAGCAGTTATACCCACCGCCGACGTTCTGACACACTGCATGATCTCCACAGGCGACTGATTCACTGCACTCATCTATATCTGGAAATGTTCATAGTTTAAAGTCTGCCAAGTGCTCACAAAGTTGTTACCTTGTTGTTAGATGTCACATATGATTAGTGCCCTCATATCAAATTTTATGGCAACACAAGATATGTAAACAAAAAACTATGACTTAGACCATGATAAAAAAGCGACATGTACATTTTTAAATGTTGATCTAGAGCACTGTTTCCTTAATGCTTCTTGATTTTCTTTCTGTTGTTGAAAATGAAAAACAAAGTTCTGGTTGTTCCTGTTACACAGCAAACTCTACCATCGAAAAGTTTCTATATTTCATTCACACTGATGACTACCATTCTCCACATCATTTTCTGAGTTCCTCCTCTCCCATTAGCATAAACTCACTTCCCATTAAGGTTGCTATCTAATTTTATGTTTTATTCAGATTGCTTACTTTTAGTGATTTTTTGCTAGCATACAATTCGCACATCATACCTATCAGTAGTTCAATCACACCCTTAAGAATTGTACAGCCAGCCTTATAATCAATTTTGGGGCATTTCTTCTCTGCAAGTGGTTGTTGTTAGCTTCCCATTTCCTGATAGTCTCCCTTAGCATGAAATCATCTGGTTAATGGATAGAATTCCTGAATATAATTATATATATATCATATATAGTACCTTTATAAAACATGAAAGTTTTTATAGTACCTTTATAAAACATGAAACATGATTAAAGATGTAGCTTTTAGTAATTATCTCAGTTATCCAGCACTGCCATAAGGTGGTGGCTTCTAAAAGCAAAGCTTGACTTTTTATCAGGCAGCAGAAGCCTGAATCAGGGTCCTGGCTTTCCTTGGAGGCTTCCTTACATTCTCTATTCCAGAGGTTGCTCTTTGTGTCTGAACTTTTGTGCCTGCAGTATCTTCCTGTGGGTTGGCATCTCTCTGCTGGCTCTACTTTTCTTGGACATTTATTTAATTTTTTATATCTTGAAAGGCACTGATTTAAGACACATGATACACTAAGTTCTTATTAATATAACTAAGAAACTCTATGCCGAAATGGAATGATGACCAACGAGATAATAACTTGGACTTCAAACACATTTTTTTTTGGAAGGACACAACTCAATCTATAACAGTCCTAATTTAATAAAGACCAGTTTTGAAAGCATTCGACCTGTCTTTCCTCTCTACCCACTGCCATCGGGTCCAAACCCACTCATGGGGAGCACATCGGGAAATGTAGAAGTGTGCTTGTGAGTTTCTGAGCCTGTGACTCTTTCCAGGAGTAGAAAGTCTGTGGAGGGACTGTTGGTTTGGAACTGCTGACCTTGCAGATTTATTTTCTACTCTTAACTCAATTGACTATAATAATTCAGAATTACAATGAATTTGGAGACAAATTTTCTCTCCAAATGATTCATTTTTTAGCTTGTAAGTGAGCCTTCAAACTCAGTTATGGTAAAATATGTGATCCAATTCACTTTAAAAATTACCATAACTTGGGCTGAGCCCCAGTGGTGTGGTGGTTGTGCATGGGACTGCGGTCCACTGGGATAGAGGTTCGATTCCAGCTCCACAGAGCAAAGCCTGGGCCTCCTACTCCTACCACCTGAGGGCAGTGATGCCCCCCCCCAAAAAAAAAGAACAAAAAAATTATCATAACTTGTTTCTTCTTCACAAGGTCTAGTTTACTATGGTTCCTAATATGCATATCACATAGGAAAATTAGCACATCATACAGTATTAAATAATAGGTTTTTGGTAGTCCTGTATTCTCAATCACAATGAAACTGAAGTTTAAAAATTCCCCTGCTCATAACATTCAATAAATGCAGCAATATATGCTTATTCTTATTTCTATATCTTTGAAGATTTTCAATGGCTAGTTATTTTGAAATATGTCACCAAGCCTTTCTTCTGACATATATTTGGGCCAACTGTTCAAAAAGCCAATTTTTTAGTTAGAAATCAAGCATGAATTTTAACTTTTGGCATTTCCCAGGAATTCTACCTGGCAATACCCTTCCACGGAAACACATAAAAGTGAGAGCTAGGCAGAACAATGATAGGTAGACTCAGTATATGCAGAGGCATCACAAAAAATATTCAGAGGAGGTTAAATGTAAAGTGCAGGTCACAGTACATATTAAAGATGTTATTTTTCATGTAATATATAAGCAAAAACCAAAAACTGAAAACATAACTCTTCTTTTTAGAATAATGTGCAGAAGTAGTGCGTGATATATATTTTAGTGAAAAAGTTCCACTAAAGGTTCAAAAAAACTCACAGAGCTTAACAAATACAATTTATTTAATCAGTAAGGAAGCTATCCTATCCCTTAAATACTCACAATGTTTATATTTAGATACCTTTTATGGTTATGATGAAATCTGGTGTTGTTTTTCTCTAAATGCTAACCTATTTAGATATGCAAGGTTTCTTGGAAACTTCATCTCAAATACTGTCTCTGAGCAACAGAAAAATGTTTGGCCTTGTAAACACAGTTTCCATCCTACTTCTTATACAGTGATCTTTGAGGGCACCCATCTTTGATCTCATAATGATTGCATGTCAGCTTTTCTGGTGCTCTGACAACACCCTTCGGTTTTATGCTGGGGGTCTTGGCTCTCGTTCTAATCCTACTGTAACCACTCACTTGGTTAGTTGGTATCAGAGCATTTCTGTCCCGGACCAAGTAAGATATTTTGTCTCTTGACTTTATTAAGTGACAGCATTGTTTTTGCTAGGTGCCCTCAAATCTGTTCTGACTCATAGCAGCCCTATGTACAGAGGAGGAGACTGCCTGGGTCTGCTCCATCAACCTCCTTCTTATTTTGAAGTCCTTTACTGCAGACCACTGTGTCTATTTGTTTCACAGAAAGCCTTCTTCCTTTTCACTGACCTTCTGCTTTACCAAGCACAATGCTATCTTCCAGACTGGTCTCTCCTGTTAACATGTTCCAAAACTGCAGATGAAACCTCACTATTCCCAGATCTAAGGAGTATTCCATTGTACTTCTTCCAAGACAGATTTGTTTGCGATTCTGGTAACCCAAGATACTTTCTATACTTTTCACAAACTTCATCATTCAAATGCATCGGTTTTTTTCAGTCTCCCTTATTCAGTCTCTCACCAGCCTATGAAGCATTTGAAAATATCAAGACATGGGTCAGCTATGCATTAGTCTTTGGAGGTGACATCCTTCTTCATGACACTGTGCAGGGATCTTGTAAAGCAGAGTTATCTAATGCAACACATCATTTGATTTGTTGACTCTGGCTTCCATGGCTTTGACTTAGGATCCAAGCAAACTTTAATCCTTGACAAATTCAGCTATCTTATCCCCTCATCATGATGCTGCAGTTGGCCAGCTGAGAGGATTTGGGCTTTCTTTATACCAAATGGTAACCATATTGAAGGTTATACAGTCCTTGATCTTCATCAGTAAATGCTTCAAGTTCTCCTTGCTTTCGGCAAGCAAGGTTGGCAATAAGACTGCCTCTAACCTTGATGTGCTTTTTCTACATAAAGGTCAATTTCTCAGTTTACTTGCTCAACATACAGATTTAATAAATATGATATATCCTGATGAACACTTTTTGGATTTAAAAGCATATAGTATTCCCTAGTTCTATTCATGCCCTTGTTCTGCATGATAAAAATGAAGTGCTCTGTGATAGCCTTTCTTCTCAATGTTATCCAGCATTTGTTATGCGCCACACAGTCAAATGCTTGACAATGTAGGTATTTTAAAAATGATAAAGAGTATGATTTTGGGTCCTTAAGCGGCACTGTTGGCACCATGTTGGACTGCTCACCACAAGACCAATGCTTCAAACCCAAGAGCCCCTCTGCAGGAGAAAGGTGAACTATACATATTTATAATCTTGGGAATCCCACAGAGGCTCGTAAGAAGATGGACTCAACTTACTGACAGTGGGTTTTGTGAGAATGGGGGGAGTCTAGCATTTAAGATTAGAGTCATCTAATTATTTTAATATTCCAACTCAAGATACAGTAAAAATGGCTCAATTGCATCAAAATAACAAATTCAAAACATAATACTTCATTAAAGTAATGTCTTC
>PVJH01012204.1:0-65404 GCA_004026705.1 Nesogale talazaci
CCCCCCCCCAAGATCTTGAAAGACAGAGACAAGAAGATGAGATCTTCAGAAGCTGAAACAGATAGGAGAGGGCCACGCTTTCAAAGTGAACCCCAAAGGAGGCTTTACCCTTGACTTTCCACCCCTGAGACATCCGCTGAGATGGCCCCTGACCCCTTGAGGGAGGGACAGAGGCTCTAAACCAGCAGGAGAGTAGAGATGAAAATCCTTTAGGAAGTTCTCCCAGGAAGCCAACCCCCATCCCCACCCCCAACCCCTACATACATGTACACACCCAGTGTTTCCAGCTGGGTGTTGAGAGGGAGCGAAATTCCAAGATTTGTGTGCCGGTCCCAAGAGACTTGATTTATGGACCGGTTTCCTTGACTGATGGATCTGCCTTGGGTGGCAAGGAATACAGCCATCCTGGCCCCCCACAGAGTGATTATCCCTGCAGTGCAGGGGAAGTAACCTTTCTGAGCCTGCAGCCTGACATTTGCATCAAGACAAATGCATCACTGGTAATTGCCCCTGAGTGTCAGCCACTTGATATGTGTGTCCCAACCAAGGTGTGAATGAGAAGCAAAGGAGAGGCACAGACACAGGATGAAGTAGACATCACAGAACTGGCAATTTGTTTTAAAAAAGAATGGATTGGATGAATGCTTGTTTTCTTCACACCGCTCTGAGGAGGATATGTTCCCAGCAAACAACACAGTTTGTGAAAGGGACTAACTGAATGTTTTACGCTTAGAAAGAAACAAAGACAACACGGTTCCAATAGACTTAACTCTGTCTCAGGGTGAACCCATGCGTTTCTGAGTAGAACTTTGTTTCATGGTGTTTTCATAATGATTATTTTTTTCCCAACTGGCCTTTTTTCCTCCTAGGTTACCTCTAGGTGGGTTCACATCATGCATGGTAAGCAGTGGTTATAAACTTAATCATTTGGTCACCAAGGGACTTTACTTTTTTTTTTAATTTCTATTGGGGGATCATACAATTCTTATCACAATCCATACATCCATTCACAGTATCAAGCACATTTGTGCATTTGCTGCCCTCATTATTTTCAAAACATTTTCTTTTAATTCCCCATACTTTGCTAGTTCAACACTTGCCTGGCTTTTTAAAAAATTAAATCATCTTATTGGGGTCTGGTACAACTTTTATCACAACCCATTAATTTATGTCAAGCACATTTGTACATTTGTTGGCATCATCATTTTGAAAACATTTTATTTCTACTTGAGCCCCGGTATCATTTCTCCATTTTTCTTCTCCCTCCCTGTCCCCTCCTTCATGAACCCTTGATAATCTACAAATTATTATTATTTTGTCATGTCTTACACGCTCCAGTATCTCACTTCACCCACTTTTCTGTTGTCATTCCCCAAGGGATTGGGTTATATGTAGATCCTTGTAATTCTCCTTTTGTACTCCAACTTCCCTCCACCCTCCTGGTATTACCCCTCTCATAACTGATCCTGAGGGGTTTATCTGTCCTGGATTCCCTGTTTCCCATTCCTATCTGTACCAGTCTATGTATTCTGGTCTAACCGGATTTGTAACATAGAATGTGATTATGAAAAAAAAAAAAAAAAAAGAATGGGATCATGATAGTGGGGGTGAGGAAGCATTTAGGAACTAGAGGAAAATTATATGTTTCATCATTGCTACACTGTACCCTGACTGGCTCGTCTCCTCCCTGCAACCCTTCTATTGAGGATGTCTATTTGCCCCACTCTGCACTACCCCTCATTCACACTGATACAATTTTTAGTTTTAAGGTGTCTGATACCTGATCCCATCTACATTGCGTGATCACATAGGCTGATGTGCTTCTTCCATGTGGGCTTTGTTGCTTCTCAGTTAGATGGCCAATCTTTTATCTTCAAGCCTTTAAGACCCCAGGCGCTATATCTTTTGATTCTTGGTCACCATCAGCTTTCTTTACCACATTTGCTTATACATCTGTTTTCTCGTCAGTGATCATGTCAGGAAAGTTAGCATTATGGAAAGCCAGATGAAGAGAACAAAATATTACTGCATTTTGGGAGTACTTGAGTAGAGGCCCAATGTCCATCTGCTACGCTAATACTAAACCTATGATTATATGCACATAGATCTATTTCTCCATCATATATATATGACATATATATGACATACATACCTGCCTGTATTTAGATTTCTATAAATGCCCTTTTCCTCCTATTTTTTCCCTATATTTCCTTTTACTTTCCTCTTGTCCAACTAACATGCTCAGTCTTCATATGAGTTTCAATAATTCCTTTTGGTTACATTGCCCTTGATCAAGTCCTACCAGGCCTCTTACACCCTCCTCTCCACTGATTTTGAATCACTTGTCCCCTTGTCCCTCAGTTTGTTAACACCACTTCCCTTCCCCTTGTCCCCTTTCCCATGTCTCCAGGAACCATCAGTCCCATTGTTTTCTCCTCCATATTGTCTATCCCACCTATATTATCTACATAGACCTGCAGAGATAATAATATGCACAAAAACAAGACAGAGCAAAACAAAGCAATGAGAGAAAACAAAACAACCACCACCGAACAAAAAATAAATGACAAAGGAAAAGCCTGTCAATAGTTCAAGGTCTGTTGACTTTTAAGGGTGTTTTTTGAACAAGTCTGATTGGGTGCCATGCACTGACCCCAAAATTGATTTTTAGTACTCCCTCGGGACTTGTGGCTCTGTTCCCCTTGCTGTTCTGTTGCACACCATTAGTGTTTTGCCTTGGTGTGGTAGGGTCAGATCAGGTACAATTCTCACACTGTGTCTCCAATGTTTTTCCCTGTAGGGCTATGAATCAGTGAGGGATGTCATTTTTCATACTGAGACAAGCCATATTGTTCTCTCTGTGCATTGGCTTTGAGCAGCGATATTCTCAAGGCTTGGTGGGCCAGGATGAGCACACTCTCTCTTCCTTCCCCTTCATTTGCTCCCATGTGCTCTGATCAGACATGTCCTTCTCCCTGAGCTGTAACTTCAGTGCTGTCCTTTAAAGTAAATCCTTCTTGGGGTAGGGGCAGCTGTCCACATAGTTGGGATTGGGGCTGGTGTAACTTTGGAAAACATTACTTAGAAAGTACCATCTGCCTTAACTTTCTAGTGCTCTCACTTCCACAGTGTGTGCAGACTCGAGGTCAGCAGTTCAAAACCAGTAGCCCTCTCTGTGGGAAAAAGATAAGATCCTGAAGTGCTACAGTCCTTAGAATCCCACAGGGTTAGTTCTATAGGTCCCTTTGGGTCCGAGTGAATCAGTATGGAGTTAATTGCAGTGAGTTTGAGTATACTTAACAGAGAAACCACATTCCTACATGAGATTATAATCACAGGAACAGGAGCAAAGATTTGCAATTCATATTTTGAAAGGGCAGTTCTCAACCTGTGGTTCGAGACCCCATTGGGAGTCAAAGGACTCTTTCACAATGACTGCCTGATTCAAAACAGTAACAAAATTGCAGTTATAAAGTAGCTATGAAAATAATATAATTCTATCACAGGTGGGTCATCACAACATGAGGAACTGTATTAAAGGGTCCAGGCATGAGGGAGGTTGAGAACCATTGTTTTGGAAGGATATAATTAAATTCGTCATCCAATCATCTGTGCTTTCAAATTAAATGTACTGATACACTCCTAAAGAGGAAATACAAAATGAGTAACTCTCTCAAAGTAAGCAAACTAACTAATGAAGCCACAAGGTCTTCCATAGATAAAATGTTCAAATTAGAAATTTTACATCCCTCCAGAGATTGCTATCTCTGCTTCCTCCATACCAGACAAATGTTAGCCATTGACCTTTAATTCAGTAGGTGCTAAATAGCAGACCTGGAGGCATAATAAAGGCACAGAACTCAACAACGGAGTCCTAAACTATGAGGCCCAAAGTGAGCCTATTGCTCATGCTTTCATGTGTAAGTCTGAGCCAATTTCATTCTCTGAAGGAGGAAATCGTTCCTGTCAGTGAGAGAAGAATAACATTGCCAAACTCTCCAATTTGGCAAGTACACAGAACTATTTTTCAACTACGTTGGGAATCTAGCCTTCTCGTGGGGATCTATTGTTTACAGAAATATCTCAGCTGAGAAATGAGTAAACATTTCCCCTGGACTATTGTGATACAATTCACAAGCCTTTTCAAAGAAATTTACAACCATTGAGGGAAAATCAGCAGAAGATTGAGAACCACTACAAAGGTCCCTTTTGGTGCATCTGAAAAATTTGATACCCTTTGAAAATCCTGATGACTGTTTTCTCATTGACAAACAAAGACATTTGCAGCAAAGTCAGTTGATTCTGGGATGGAGCCCTAAGACAAGTCAGTGACGACAGCCAAGTTTAGAATGAATGGAGCGTGCTTGTGCTTGATAAAAATAAATCCAGATTTGACATGTAATTGAACTGTGATAATTTCCACGCAGAGAAATTTTATTAAATCAGAAACAGTTTTTGAAAGGTAGCCAAGTAACCTTAATGCTATGAGTATCCAAAGAACAACCAATGATTTGACAGACCAACAAAACAATAGTCTGGGGTTTCCTTCTTCTGGCTACATTAGGACAGAGACAAGATTACTTGACCTGCCAGCTTGGTCTATTGTGAACCACACAAGAGAAATTTAGTTTGTCCCAAAGGATTCAATAAGATTGTAGAGTGGTATTGGTCCCTGCTATGATTCAGATTAGTTCTAAGTGTTTGAGATAAGATGCAGGCACGTGGTTTATAGTTCCTAACATTAGATGGAAATACTGCATACTGGCTCTAAGATGATAAAAATACCCAGGTTTACTTGACAGAGGTCAGGAGTGAAATGCATAAGGAATCACAGATAAAGAAAGGGATACTCTACATACTTGTTTCTAAAATATGGCAAAAATGAGAAGCTCCTTACCCTAGAGTCAATTCTGATGCATAGTGACTCTCTATGTGAGGGTAGAACTCCCTCTGTGGGCTTCCTAGACAGTAACTTTTTCCAGTTGTAGAAAGCCTCATATTTCTCCCCACAGTATATAGCAGAATAAAATTCATCCCCTGGTCTAGCTTGATTTGCAAGGCAGAATTGGGATCATGATAGTTCATGGGAGGAAGCATTTGAGAACTAGAGGAAAGTTACATATTTCATTGTTACCACACTGTACCTTAACTGACTCATCTCCTCCATGCAATCCCTCTGTAAGAGGATGTTGCTTCACCTATTGATGGGCTTTGGGTCCCCAATCTGTACTCCTCCTCAGTTCTTATTATATTTTAGTTCTTCGATGACTGATACCAGATCCCTTCAACACCTCTTGGTCACACAGGCTGGTGTGCTTCTTCCATGTGGGCTTTGTTGCTTCTACACTGGAGCCAGAAATATGGGGAATCTAGTATAGATGATCCCTCAGGACTAGTGGTGGGAGTGGTGATACTGGGAGGGTGGAGGGATTGTGGAGTAGAAAGGGGGAACCAATTTCAGGGTTCTACAAACAACCTCCTCTCTGGGGTATGGAAAACAGGGAAGTAAGTGAAGGGACACCTTAGACAGTGTACGATATGAAAAAGTTATAACAATTTGTAAATTATTAAGGGTTCATAGGGAAGAGGGTTGAGGGAGGGATGGGAAAAATGGGAATCTGGTACTAGGTGCCTAAGTGGAAGGAGGATGTTTTAAGGATGATGATGGCAACAAGTGTGCAAATGTGCCCTGCATACAATTGATGTATGGATGGATTGTGATGGGAGTTGTATGAGCCCCCAATAAAATGATTCATTAAAAAAAAAAAGGGAAGGGGAAAGAGGAGTTTATACCAAGAGCTCAAGTAGAAAATATTTGGAAATGAATATGGCAGCAGGTGTATAAATATGCTTGATACAAATGATGAATGGAATGTTAGAAGAGCTATAAGATTCCCCAATAAAATCATTGGAAAAAAGTTATCGCACAATAATGAGGACTGCACCCTGTGTCTAACACACAGAGATGTTGCATAAAATTTTATATCTTTATAATTCTAGGTAATCATTATCTATACCTGCAGATAATAAAACATGATTTCATATGTTCATAATAAATATTTAACTGATATATGATCATTATATTTTATAGTAATTGTTGTTAATTGTTATTAAATAACCTAAGACATATGACAATCTTACACAGAACAGAGGGAAACACTGCCTGGTTCTCTGCTATCTTTGTGATCATGACTATGTTTGAGCCCGCTCTTGTCACTTTTGTACAGACAGCTTTTTTCAGCCCTATTTCGAGTGTTTTCTAATCTGAGAGTCTCATTCCCAGCACTAAAACAGACAGTGTTCTGTTGTTGTCTATAAGACTTCAACAACTCTTTGGAAATGAATATGGCAACATGTGTACAAATATGCTTGGAATATGGTGGCGTAGTGTTTGAGTACGGGACTGCAGCCCACTGGTTTGGCAGTTCAAATCCAGCAGCAGCTCTCTGGGAGCAAGGCTGGGTAGTTGCCATGACCACCAGCGGGCAGTGATGCCAAAAACAAAACAGAACAAAGCAAAACAACAAAAAAAGATTTCAACAACTGACTTCAAAGTTAATTGTCAAGACTTGCTTCCTTGTCTTAGTTTGGAAACTCCCTGCTGGTGTTGAAAACACCCTGTTGTAGATTCCAGCCTCAAATCAGAAGGTGATCCACCAAGTATGGCTAACGGATGAATAAACCCTGTGTTAGACTGGTTTCTCTAGAGAAGCCAAAGCATTGACACTTATATGTGCATATAAAAAAAGAAATTATATCAAGAAAGTTATAGACATAGATAAGTCCCGTCCAGCTAAAGTTCATGGGTCAGATGTTAAATTAGAGCCTTTCCTGATCTATATAGTTGATGGAGCCAATGGATCAGGAAGCAGGAAACTGAATGCAGAAGCAGGAAGACCACAGCTAGTGGAGGAAGAGACAGACAATTCTAAGGTCAACAGGTCAGGTTCATGATTGCTGAGTTGAATGAATCCAAGGTTAGCTGGCAATATGGTGAGCAGTGGACTCATATGCAAAGAACCAGAGATTGATGAGACAAATGCAAGATCCAGGCCTGAAAGATAAGCCAAGTCTTCCTCCAGAGTCTTCTTGAATAGAAGAAGTAGGCCATTTGCCCAAGAAAATTTCTATTCAATTGCACTCCACTCTAATCTCCCCAACAGTTTGATTGTTTAGAGTAAAAAAGATGGCAATTTAAACCCACTCAGGAACTATGCAGGAGAAATATTTGGATATCTATTGTATAGATTCATGTATAAGCTGAGTTTTTCAGCACATTTTTAATGCAGCTTTTGTGGTAAAATTAGGTGCCTCGGCTGATAATCAGGTTGGCTTACACTGCAGTATATATGGTACTTACACAAAGATTACAGAAAAGAAAATACTGTGGGGAAGTTCTACTTGGTCCCATGGGGTACTATGAGTAGGATTTAACTCAGCAGCACCTAACAACATCACACACATGCATGTATGTGTATGTATATGTATGTATGCATGTATGTGTGTGTATACATGGATATATGCATGTTATATGTGTGCATATGTGTGTGTATATGTGCGGCATGGTTCTCTTGAGAAGCAAAACCAGGAATTTATGATTTTATAGCTACAACTAGCTAGCTAGATTTATAAAGTACAAAGGAATATAACAGCTAAATATTTCAAACAGCAGTACAGAGGACACAGTTCAACTCATGAGGGAAGCTGGGTCCAGGGACAAAGAAGCAGACAGCTGAGTCTTCCCTTGAGCTGTGCAGGCAGTCCAGCTACAGGCAGCCAACAGCAGGGTGGGTCACCAATGGCCAGCAGCTCAGGAGCTTTGTGAAGCAGGCCCGGATGGGATATCAAGCTTAAGCAATGCAAGATGACAGAATCTACCAGCCACAGACTCAAGTGCTGGACACACCGACAGAGTGGCAAAGTAAGGATTGAGGGAACCTCAAACGCTAGTGAAACAGTCCGTGGATTGGCTGATCCACAGATAATACAGCCTACAAGTTAGGCAGAGAATTAGCTAAAGCAGCTGCATACATGTTGTCCTGGTCACCATAGAGTAAGAGAGAGAGAGAGGGGTGGGCCTTGCTGAACCATTTATCTCTTTGCCCTCCAATCAAACTGTGATCTTATTAATCCCACATGTTCCTAATGGCCACGTTGGCATAATAAACCTACCTAAATAATATCTAATATTACTTATGGTATACTTAATATTATATTTTTATACACACACACACACACACATATATATATAAAACATAAAACATCTTAGGTTGCCAGAAGAAAGAGGAACTCACAATCAGAAGGAAACTAAGAATTTGAGCTAATGTTGAGATGACTTGGGTTATAGCTCCAAATACCAAGACTGAGATTTTAGTGTCCATGGAAGGTCAAAGTCATAGCACAATAAGGACTAGCACAATAAAGGGATAGAAATGATGTCCCCTGTGCTAGTCTGGGCTTAGGAGAAAAACAAATCCAGAGACTCTCATATGTGTTTAAGAAAGAACTTTCTATAAAAGAGAAATTGTATACTGAGAAAACAAGTGCATTATTAGCCCATGTGTCTGAAACTTGTCCATAAATTTCTCTTTAGACTCACGCAGCACATGCAATGATGCTAAACTCAGGAAGATCATAGGTCAGTGGGTATAAGGTCTGGTGGATCCAGTGGTGGTACAAGTATTCTAAAGGTGGAACAGGTCTTCGTGTGTCTCCTCCAGCTCTCTGAGGGTCTCAACAATAGGGAATGGAAGACAGAGAGTCCCACCTCCAGAGAGGAAGAAGCTTGCAGAATTCTCAGGAGAAAGCTATGACCACCCAGAGGCATAATTGGCTATGATTGGATTGACAGGCTAGCTCCACTCCTTCACTCAAATTGACAGGAGATTATGTAACTGCCACACCCCTGCATAGAGGCCAAGGTTTTCGGAGGTCTATGATAGGAAATGGCTTTTGAGAAACATTTCTCTCCAGATCGAGATAGGCCCTGGGAGATGTTGAAAGAAACTTGCTCAGTAAGTATCTGCAGTCAAGCATACTGTTTACAACACATCTTTTTTTTTTTTTTAGGCATCACTGCCCTCAGGTGGTGGGAATAGGAGGCCCAGCCTTTGCTCCGTGGAGCCGGAATCGAACCTCCATCCCAGTGGGCCTCAGTCCTGTGTACAACCACTGCGCCACCGGGGCTCAGCCCTACAACACATCTTTTGTAGAACTCCAACTATATGAAATTAGCCAACAAACAGAAGAGATCCTTGATCGGTTAATATTCCTAAGGAGTAATGAACACCGCAGGGACATTTGGATAAAGGACTTTCAATGAGGCTTCCTTAGAAAGACATTGGCATGAAATAAAAATATACCCGTGAAAAGGCAAATACATGGAGCCCCAAGCAGGATGACTATGAGAGAACAACATAATCTGGAAAAGTTTATAACATAATAATACTGGAAATAACTTACAGGACCCTTGTTGGTGTCATGGTTATGTGTTAGGCTCCCAACCAAGAGCTTAACAGTTTAGAAACCACTGGCTACTCCATGGTGGGGGTTGGGCTTTACTTCCACAGAGAGTTGCAGCTTTGGAAACGCACTAGTGTTTCCCTGTCCAGTGGGTCACTATGAGTTAGAATTGATTCTATGGCATTGAGTTTGGTTTGGTTTTGGAAACATTTGAGAAGGAAAACAAGTAGAAAAACTATAAAGTTGGAAATGTTGCCACAAAAGTGAACACAATAATTTGAAGAAGATGGATTGATACTGTGGCTGGAACAATAGGTTCAAATATCACAAAGATATTGAGGTGGTGAAGGATTGGGCTGTGTTTTGTTTTGGTGTATATAAAATCAGTGTGAGACAGAACCAATATGGCTACATCGAATAACAACAAAAACATCGATATAGTTCATATGTCTCCTTAATTCTGGGGAATATCTTGTTCTATCTATATTTTCTCAAAATTCTCCCTTCAAAACGCCTGTTTTAGTTATTCTCATTCTCCAAGACTTTTGACCTTTCATGTCTCACTTATTTATCTTAAAAATGTATGGGAAAATATATGGTTATCTATCATATAAATTAAGGAACCCTGGTGATGTAATGGTTTCAGTGTATTTTTTTGAATGAAAGGGTCATACTTGAGTCCCACCAATTGTGCTACAGGAGAAGGAGAACAATCTGTTTCAATAGTTCCAGCTCTGAAAACCTAATGGAGAAGCTCTGTCTTCTTCTGTAGGATTGCTATAAATTAGAAATGACTTGGTGACTAGAGTTTTGTGTGTGTGTGTGTGTTTAAATATGCATGTACGTGCTCCTCTGCATACAGATATATGTGAATCAATACCCACCTGTATTCACCTACACAAATACAAACACAATATTCATGGATGGATGAGAAGACTCAATAGGAGTCAGCTTTAATCGATTTTATCTAAAGTTATGATAGTTATGATGCAGTCAAAATTCCAACATAGTATTATCCTGTTTGTTTTCTTAAAGAATTTTACAAACTTACTAGAAGAGTAATGCAGTGTGTTGGTTAGGTTGACTAGAGAAACAAAACCAGTGACACTCATATATTTATAAGAAAGAGCTTTATAACAAGAGTAATTTATATGAAGAAAGTATCACAGCCGAATTCAACTCAAGACCGTAAGTGCAATGATGCAGAAATGTGCAAAGATCACTCCTGAGTGACAGTCATGTGGCTCCAAGATCAGGAGACCTACGGCAGGGCTCCTGGAGGTCCCAGCTTCAGTAGCAGAGAATGAGAACAGTTCTGTGGTCCTGCTTATCAGACGGCCATACTCGTAAGGAAACAGCATCAAGCTGTGACCACAGTGACAATTCTGAATGCAACCCTAGCCAGGAGTGTCTTGGTAACATAAAATTATCTGACTACCAAAGACTATTCCTTATCATTATGATACATTCACAAAACTTTATAGCCACACATAATCTCAAAGCAATGACAATTGTAAAGTCATATTTATGTCTAACATGATACAACTAATACACATTCAACTGAAAATGCACCAGTCCTATTTAATTCTCACATTCAATAAGTGAACAAAACAAAAATATTCTATGCTTAGCAACTGAAGGATGTGAAAACCTACATCTTCATCCCATAAACCTATTAACATCTACTCCCACCTATGAAAGTTTGGAAGTCAACCACTTCATGCCTTTATCTCCCTGATTTGGGGTTTCCTGTTTCTATATTGACCATTTTTATCAACCCAGTGCTCTGGGGAGACAAGAATATTCTTTGATGTGAAGAATCATCTTTCCAGTTGAAACATTTTGAGTTTGCATCCATAAGCAAAGTCAGAATCAGATCAGGGCATCCATAGAGGCACAGGCTCAAAAACCTTATTTTCATCTAGTTGGGTTCTGGTCAATGAAGCATGGGGTGCCTCACAGAGCCTCACCAAAATGCCCATTGGTCACCTTGCCTCTCAACCACGGCTCACTCATAAATCTATGGCTCAATCCCTCTTGGACTGTGTCATGCCATAGACTCAGGTTGTGAAAATTATTTAAACTTCAGTTTAGCCAGCTTGCTCTTGTCTTTCCTCCATTCCCTGTGTACCAAATCAAAGGATGTCAGAGGAGAGACTCAGTCATCTCTCTCCATTGATGCATTTTCTGACTTCCCTCAACCAGTGAATCCAGGTGGTAGCCTGGAGAGAATTTTAGGCTGCCAGTATGCTCCCTTTAAAATCTAGTCCTTGATGGGAGAGTTCCTTCATGGTTCCCAATTTTTCCAGCTTTAAGCACAAATCACTTGCTCCAAATTCAAAAGACCAAAGTAGTTTCCCTCTCCCACTATCAGTCTGCAAACAGCTGAGTCTTTCCACATCCAAATTTCCTGAGGAATCAAGGAACTCTTTACCTTTTCTGAGTCTTTTTTCCTACTACCCATTAACAGATCCAATTTAATTCCAAAGATAGTGAGCTTGTTAATAATATCTAATCATACTTACCAAGTATCAACAGCATTCAGTTGAAGAAACCAATACAGTTCTAGTAGAACTGGATCTTAAATACAAATTTAAAAACAGCCAACTCCAATTCTTTCTTGTCTAAACTATGCAATATGACCTTAGGACTTGGGAAAGATCAAGAGAGAGCGATGCATTCTGTCAACCATTTTGACTAAGCAGCATGCCTTTTGCTTCAGAGAAATTAAGACATGTGTTTGCCCACTTAGCTGCAATTTAACATCCATTACATTCCTTTTCAGTTAAGAATAAACGAAGACAGCTTCTACAGAATCAAATGTTTCACTGACTATGTCCCTTTAAGGAAACAACCAAGTAAACCTTGTGACAATATCTGACCTTTGGCTCTCCAAAGAATAAAAATCCAATTCCATCCAATTTCCATGAAGCAGAGGTCCGAAAAGTCTACATTCTCCATTTTCATGATGTTCTTCTAGAACTCCACTTCCTATGTACCATGCTTTACTCGGTTAACTAGAGAGACAAATGCAGGGACACTTATATATGTATAAGAAAGAGCGTTATATCAAGAAGTTATATTATATCAAGAAAGAATACTAACCCAGTCCAACTAGTCTATAATCCAATACTAGTCCTGAATTCCCTCTTTAGACTCACACAGCCACATGCAATGATGCAAAATCAAGGGAGATCATAGGCTGGTACATTCACAGTCTTGTGGATCCAAGGTTGGTGGACCATGGCAGGACTCTAGCAGCTCTCAGGTACAGTAACAGAGAGCGATTGCTTTTGACAGTCCTCCTTATAAGAAGGTCAAACACCCAAGGACACAGCTTTAGGTTGTGGCCAGTCTGATGGGTCTGACTCTCCCTCTCAACACGAGTGTCTAATTGACACAAAATTATGTCACTACCACACAGAGAAAGTTTAATGGTAAAATAATTTTAAAAACATTTTAAAGAATAGCAATTTTACTCTGAAATATCCTGTGGTGGTCATGTACTTGATGTTAATTTCATGATTGGGCATGTAGGGGTGGAGTCTAGCCTGTCAATCTGGTGATAGTCAATGAGGCCTCTATGTGGGCATGGCTTTCTCTTGAGAATTCTGGGAAGTCTCGAGGTATTTCCCAATTGCAGAAGAAACACTTGACTCAAATCCTGAGATGACGAACTACTGACAAGATGACATGAGAGCATGCTGATTGATCCTGATTCTTGGAGAATGGAGGAATAGAAAAGAGACTGCATGGGTTTGTCCTGATGGACCCAAACTTCTGGGGCCAGAAGCCATGTGGAGACTCCTGCTAGTGCTGAGATGCTGAGGAGGCCATGGGGAGACCCCTTCAAGTGCTGAGATGTTTCTACTGCCACCAGACACACAAGACTCAGCACCCACTCACCTGTGATTTTCCTGTGTGGCATCGCATGTACTTCATAAGTCAGAAGAAGTTATAGACTGATATTGGACTTATGGGCTAATAGCAGACTTATGACTTTGGATTGGACTGTGTTGGGATGCTTTCTCAATGTTCCAGTCCTCTTGTACATAAACTTCATGCCTAACACATATCCATAGAACTATAATGATTCATATTCTGTGATATTAGGATAGTGAGAGAAAAATATAAAAACAGGGTTAAAAAGAAAAAATTTAAATTGACTAGTGTGCATAGTACATTTACGATATGACTCACATAACATTACAATTCAAGGAGGAATGAATGAACTAGTCAATGAAAGCTGTGGTGACACTCGCTATCCAGAATGGAAAATAATAGCATTATGCACTATACTATGGGAAAAAAATAAGTTCCAGATCCATAAAAACTTAAGAAAAAAGTCTTATAAATTAGGAATAACATAGGAGAGTGAGTCCTGAATTCTTCACCATGTTGCATCATGGAAGCAATTCTAAGGTAAAGCAACAATATCAAAACAAATATTAATAAGCAAGCATGTATCTAAGAAGAGAAAAATCTACACTAAAATATGTCTTATGAAGCCTTTCTAAGCCACAAACTATGAGGAGCTATTTATACCACCATCAATAACACAGTATTAGTTTTCAGGATTTATACAAAGTTTCTACAAATCAATTAGGCAGAGATAAGCAATTCAATGAAAGATGAACAATGAGAATGAACAGATGATTCCCTGAGGAGGGAATTTGGTAGCCAATATAAATACAAAAAGATGGTCTACTTCTATAATCAGAAAATTCAAATTAAGATAATCATGAGTTTTCATTGCACACTCATCCAATTGGCAAAAATGAACAAGTCTGTTAATATCAAGTATTGGCAAAGATGAACGAGGAATTCTCATGAGAGGATATGTAAATCAGGAGACCACTGTATTGGTCAGGGTCCCAACAGAAAACAGATGGCATACTCAAAAGGAGCAATTGAAAAGAGTCTAATGAAGGGATGATTTGCAAAGCTCAATATAAGAGTGAAGGGAAAATTATAAGCGCTAGAGCATCACAGTGAAGTTAACCACAGTAGGAAGCAGTTATCACATTTAAGCTGAAAAAGTGATGATGGGAAATGCTGGAGCTATAAGATAGACCGCCCCCACCCACACCCACCCCCCAAATGAAACTGTGACTTTTGTAGATGGATACAGAATCTGATAAAATCCACTCCAGTAGACAAAGAGCCAATTATTGTCACATCCTGCTATCTGATTGCCGGGTGTTTCCCACTGGCCAAACTCAACAGACGCCTAAGGACATGAGAACCAAATAAAAAAGTCTATCACGTGTGGTCTCTGTGTAAAAGCAGAGTGTAAGGGAATGGGTGATGTTGAAAAGAAATGAGGAAATCCAGTATACTTCTGGAGAAAATCCGTCAAGAACACATTGAAGACAAAAGTGGTAATATATAGAAATTGTGATTTGATGTATGGGTATAGTGATGGTTCAATATTAGAATTCTTGCTTTCTAGCAGAATACCACCTGGTCTGCTAAGAAAACGAAAATGATGGTGCTGGTGACAAATGCTGAAGGTGCCCGTACTGCCTAAAAAGGAATAAATCTGTCTTGGAAGAATTACAGCCAGCCTGCTCCTTGGAGGAAGGATGGTATGACTTGGTCTCATGCACTTTGGACATATTCTGGAAACCAGTTCTGGAGAAAGACATCCTACTTGGTAGCATGGTAGAAAAGAAGAAGGCCTTTGATGAAATGGCTTGATACCATGGCTACAAGAAAGGGCTCCACCATAAAAACAATTGGGAGGTGATGGGGTGAGGGCGGGGAGAATGTCGGGCAGTGTAAGATATGAGAGAAATCTCCGGGAGCAAGGCTGGGTAGCTCCCATGACCACCAGAGGGCAGTGAGACCCCCCTCCCCCCCCCAAAAAAAAAAAAAAAGATATGAGAGAACAATGGAAATTTATAAGGTATTGAGGGTTGGTGGGGGAGGTGGCAAGGGCTGATATCAAGGGCTCAAGTGGAAAAGTGGATATTTGGAGAATGATAACAGCAGCAGACAGGTGAAGGTGTTTGGCCCAGTGTATGTATTTATGTATTGTGAGAAATGATATATAAGCCCCCAATATAATGATTTTAGTAACTTTAAAAAAATGAAGAAAAAAGCAATTGGGAAAATGACACAGTACAGGGTCTTGATTCAGACTGTTGCACCTAGGGCTTCTATGATTTTGAACAGACCTCGGGGCATCTAGCATAAACAACAACAGAAGGAGACCCAGGTATGGCTCCCAATCGTGGAGGCTTATAGGATGCTGTGCTGTGGGTCATGTTTCAACAGTGTTCTGACTAAGCCAGACTTAGAAGAAAGGCCGAATAAGCCTCCCACTGAAAATGAGGCAAAGCACACCCCAGGGATCATTACTGCTCAGTCTTCAGCCCTTCATGGGGTGACGTTCAATGACGCTGTACATAGGATCTACATGAGTTGGGACTGACTTGCTGGCCACAAACTAACAAAATTGATGGTGACCATAATAACCTGTATTGCCATGCTGAGATGTCTGCCTAAGAGATGAGCACATATGAATGCAAACTCAAGTATTTGCTTATAGTTGTAAAAAACACACGATCTTTTAACAGATAATGATGTACATATCAGATAGGCATCCTATTGCATACGTAGTATGAATACACTAGAGTTGTATTAAACACGTAGTTAAATCTAAAGTTCAGCAGCACTGGGTAGCGCCCACGACCACCAGAGGCAGTGATGCCGCCCTCCCCCCCACCGCCCCCGCCAAATCTAAGGTCCATGAAAGACTACATTAGAAATGAGAAGACCTAGTGACATAGAGGTTACTGACTGAGCTGTGATCTTTAAAGTCAGCTGTTCAAAAACCACCAGCCACTCTGTGGAGGGGCAAATGGCCCTTATAGCCACAAATAATTGTAGTCTCAGCAACTCACAAGAACAATTCTACCCTATCCTATAGCACTGCCCTGAGAAGTTATTGACTTCATGGTAGTAAGAATGAGAAAGATAGATACACACTCAAAATCATATAACATATATATATATATATACACACACATATCAAAACCTTGTCATTGGGAACTAATACATATATTATACCAGGCCACAGTTAGATTATATGAAACAGTATTGTACAATTGCTACAACAATCGGTTTCAGAACATTTTCTTTCTTTTTTTGGGGGGAGCATCACTGCCCCCTGGTGGGAGTGGGAGGTCCAGCCTTGCTCCTGGAGAGCTGCTGCTGGGTTTGAACCGTCAACCCTGTGGGCCGCAGTCCCACACACAACCACTTCACCACCGGGGCTCAGCCCCAGAACATTTTCTTCCTTATTGAGCTCATGGATTTCAGCTCATCCTTCCCCCTCCCCCACCTGTACCTTTCAGGAACCCTTATTCTGTTCATCGGCTTTCTAGTTTCCTCAATCTTAGTTTCGTATACTGAAAAACAGAAAAGCACACAACAAAGATTCAAGAACGATAACAAACACAACAGTTTTAGATATACCTTTTTAGGTACAAAAATCCTGTTTTTAAAGGGAAATATGAATGAATAGTGACAAAAAGCCCCTCTTGTTTAAGAAGTACAACTTCAGAATGGTGGTTACCACAGAGAAAAGAATGGAAAAGGTAGATAAATGGGTAGGAATCTTTTGTGACTTCTTTAATTAGATGATATGTTTATCTTTTTCATAAAGAAGTTTGTACCTTTGAATACAAGTCTATGGATGGGCATGTGTTTTCAGTTCTCATAAATAATCACCATTACATGAAATGATAGTGTGTCAGGCTGGGTTCTCTTAGAGAAATAAAAATCAGGACACTAGTAATTCTTCTTATATATTTATATATATAGAAAGGTATATAAGATAAGTAAGAAACAGCTAACTATCTATAAAGCAGTACAGATTGCTCGGTACAACTCACTTGCGTGAGGCAGCTAGAAGACTGGCAGCCCTTCAAGTCTTGAGGGCCACTGAGTAGTCCTCTGAAGAGCAATTCAGGCTATCTGGTCACAGAGAGCAAACAGCAGAGCAGGTCGCCAACAGTCAGCCAGATGACAGAGTCCAACAGTCCCCAGCTCAAGAGATGTATATCCCAGGAGTGTGGCAAAGTAGGGCTTGAAGGATCCTCAACTCACAGCAACACAGGCCACGATTAGGTGTCCCACGGGTAGTGTTGCTTGGAGGTCGAGGCACAGGACGAACAAGGCAGCTCTCTGGTCCGAAGATCCAGAAGCAAGAGAGAGGGCGGGGCTCACTGAGCCCTTCCTATCTCTGCCCTTCAATTCATCCTGTGTGTTCGTTGGCCGTGCCCTCACAACAGATCCACCAATCTTCTGTGGTCATGTTGGCATACCAAACTTACCCATCACCGATAGGGTTCAATTGATTAAAAAAAATCCTGCCAAGTTGTTCACCAATTGCTATTCTACACCCCCATCAGGCTTTATTACACTTGCTTCACATTCATGACATGGTTGGTGCTGTCAGGCTTTACAATTTTGACCATTTGTAAAATATGTACAGTTATTGGATGTGAATGTGGTTTTCATGGGCACTTTTCTAATGACTAATAATATTGAGCCTATTGGTAGCTCAAGAGGCAGGCTTTTGAAAAGAACAGAGGATAATGCCTGGTTTGAAATCAAGAAAGGTGTGCAACAGGGCCATGTCCTTTCACCCTCCTTATTCAATCAGTGTGCTTAGCAAATAATCTGAGAACTGGGCTAAATAAAGAAGAACCCAGTATCAGGATTGGAGGGGGACGAGTCAACAGCCTGCACAATGCAGATGACACAAACTTGCTTGCTGAAAGTGAGGAGGACTTGAAGCAATTCCTGATGGAGAGGAACATGGATTAAATAAGCACCTTCTACACTGTACCAAGAGCAACACAGTGGTATACAGAAAATACTGAAGAGGTCCATGGTTTCATTTTTCTTGCATCTATAATCAATGCCCAGGGAAGCAGTAATCCAGACATGAAATTGCCTTGGATGGATTTGCGAAGAAAAACTGTCTTTAAAATGTTCAAAAGCAGAATTGCCCCTTTGAGAACTAAGGTGGAGGTGACATACAGCACCACAGCAATTTTAGGTGCTTCATGTGCATTTGAAAGCTGACAACAAATAAGGAATATTCAAACAGAATAAATGATATGATCCTGACATACACCTTTCTTGAATTCAAACCAGGGAAACACATACTTCTGATGGTCTTGGGAACTGAGACACCACTATCTCCAGGCATGTCCGTCCACATGCAGATACACCCACATACAAGTGCCCGGGGTGAAGACTGTTATCAATGCTACACCATTTTTCAAGACAAAGTTTCATTTATTGGTAATTAGAAATAAATATTTCACAATATGTAATTACATATTGCTTTTGTGATTAATCATTACGCTTTCATCATGTTGAACTTATAACAATGAAAATATACATCCTGCATATCAGGTGTATGCATTATGATTCATAACAGTAGCAAATTTAGGTAGGACATTGCAATGAAAATAATTTTATAGTTGGCGGTCACAACAACATAAGGAACTGTATTTACAGGATCGCAGCATTAGGAAGGTTGAGAACCACTGAACTAGATGCTCCTTAGAAGTGAGGAGGGCATTGTGATAGCTATATAACCTGGTGTCAATTTGGGACTTGAGAACATTAAGAGTGAAGGGGTGGAGTGTAGTCTGTCAAGCAGGTCATAGCCAATGAGGCCTCTGTGTGGGCAAGGCCTCTTCCTGAGAATTCTGGGAACACTGATATACCTCTTTGGAGATCAGAGAGAGATTCTCTCTCTCTCTCTCTCTTTGCTCACACCCTGGGAGACATAGCAGCTGACAAGACACATGACACTGCCCTGGAGGAGCTTTGTGGAGAACCCTGGCAGCAGTAAGATATTTCTACCACCACTGGCTCCACAAGACCTTTGCACTCACTGTCCTATGATCATCCAGCATTCAGAGTCATTGCAGATGTTTCATGAGTCTGACAAGGGCCTTCTAGATTGGTATTGGACATATTGCTTAATATGAGACTTATGAACTTCATCTACACTTATGGACTTCAACTATACTTTTCTTAATGTGCAATCATTCTCTATATAAAGCTCTTTCTTATACACATCTAAGTGTCCATGAATTTGTTTCTGCAGTCTGCCGGACTAACACAGACACGTTATCCTATTATCAGGAGAAGCCAATCTTTGAGAGGGAATCATAGTGCTTGGCAAAAAGAAAGGATCAATGAAAAGGAGCAAGACTCTCAATAAGATAGATGGACACAGTGGCTGCGACGATTGCTTCGAACATAGCAGTGAGGGGCAGCGGGGACAGTGGAGTGCCTGGCTGTGCTTCATTCTATTGTGCACAGTGTCACTGTGGGTTGGAACCCTTCAACAGGACTTGACAACAACAAAAGATGTTCAGTCCCTCTTCATTTGCTATTTCCACCTTGTTTACGAGGTGCTTATTTTAAAAATGTTAGACACCTCCAAGGGGTTATTTGCTTTATCGTTGACTTGTAAAGGTTCTTTTCATACCATGTATACAAATCTTTAACCAGATGTATATATGTTGCAAATATTTTCTCTCAATCCACAGCTCCCCTTTCATTGAAAGCAGATGGACTTGTTCTATATTTTGATTATCAAATTATATACTTGTTCAAATAGATCTAAATTTATACTTACAGTTGAATATATATAAATCCTACTTTCTGCTTTAACTTTTTAAAATGTGGCAAGGTTATTTTTTATCAGTAGTTGCCTCAATGCTCTTTTGACCTTTGCAAAATTTTTCTGATGTGTGCTTGAATTATTTTAAATAAAAATGAGTAAAATGATGCTTTTCTAGGTATCACTTTGTAAAGGCTTATTTAATGAATTTAATGAATTGAATCAATGGGGAAATGATTAAAAAATGTTATTAGTTGAAATTGCGAAAATGGAAAAAGCAGACCCCTCCTGTCAATGCCTGGAAGGTTTTTCTGTTCATATTCTGACACCTACAAGCTTTGTGCATTGATCTACCATTAAATGCTCACAGGGTAAGAGGACAGAGCTCCATTGATGGGATGGCAGTATGGATGCATTAAGGCCATTGTATATAACGTACGCCATCAGATCTCATAGACCTTTTTCCTTGGTAAGCTTAGCGGCTTCCCAGCCTCTTTGGCTACTTTGTAAAGGCAATAAAAATGTGCATCATGAATTGAGCTTAATAACAGAAATGTTCTTTAAGTATTATTCTATTGATCATTTGATTTGCAGAGTGGAAGAATGCTGTTCCAGCAACCTGTCTGCGAATGCTGTTGAACCAAGGGGGCAGACAGCAGAAAAGCGGGCACTTTCTCTTTCGTAGAAGAAGCTAAGAGACACCGCAAAGGTGCATGCACACTTTGGGCAGGTTCTAGTGCCCCATGCAAACTTGCAACCCTGTGCATGCCTACGCCAGTTATGGGCCAAGCAGGTGTGACAGAATACCTAACTAAATGTTTGCATTTCACTATTGTTTCTTCTGAACCATCTCTAGAGGGCATTTCTTCTCAAAACAAGTTTTCATGTCAATGGATCCTTTTTTTTTTCATATTTTGAATGTGTTATTAATCTCACAAATTCACATGAAGTTTTAAAATGTTTTCCAGTTAATATTAACTAATGGACTTTATCAAATGAAATAAGCAGGGTTGTTATAGTAAATTGATGTTGCTGCAGTTAAGAGATGACAGGTAGCCTGAGTAGTGTTGGGGAACCAAGTTTCATCATGTTCTTGGAATCTTACCAGTAACCAGGAGCTGTTGTGTTGATTCTGACTCATGGGGCTCTCACGCTTGTCCTAGTGGAACTGCATGCCACAGGATTTGCAGGGCTTTTTTTCAGAAGTCGATCACCAGGCCATTCTTCTATGGTCCCTTTAGGTAGCTTTGAACAACCAACTTTACAGTTAGCAGCTGGTGGGTTAAATATTGGCATGACCCTAGGCACCATATTAAAAATAATGATGTGGGGTTCCTGAAGGAAATGAAGTTGTGAAATTATTACATAAGTTCATATGTGTTATTTCTTTCTATTTTTTGGTTACTCATCCATTCATCCATTTATTTTCTTATTAATTTATCAATTATGTATGCACAAATAGGACTTTGGGCAATAATTTCCCCATAACTAGCTTCTACCTTATAGATAGATGCATATGTCTTATTTCTGTGGGTGATTTTAATATTTTTGGGCATGTGATATTCAGAGCAGTAGAGCTATTGTATGTGAGTTACTCTGCAAGATATCAATATTACAATAGCTATGAGCAGTGGGGAAAAAAACCCAGCAATGAAAAAATTTCAAATATACAAAAGCTGGGAGAATTGTGTCATACACTCACATTGATTATGCGGCACTTAGCTGCCAACAATGAGCAATACAGGTCATCCACAGTGCCATCCATTCCTCCTCCATCCACTGGATTGGGGGCAGGAAGTGTCAAAACTTGTAACACCTGACCCATAAAGTATTTTATTTCTAAAAGAAATGGACTCTTACTAAAAATTCCTCAAATACCAGGATTATATTTCAAATGTGATCAATAATTTCATATCATCAGTAACAGACTGTTAATATTCTCAACATTTTTGACATGAGGAGCAAGCATTGAACTAGTTGAGTTGTGTCTCTTTTACTCTAAGAGTTTCTGCTTCAACACTTTTTTCCTTTTTCTGTTCTGCTTTATATTTGTTGAAGACGCTGAACTTCGCTAAGTGCAATCTGTCATTTTCTCTGCCATATTTTTCTATCACCTACTTTTCTAAATCTTTTTAGAGCTAGAGATTTGATCAGAATCCGGTATGATCTTGGGCCTGAGCAGTTTAGAAGTGATGTTCGTGTTTTTATAGGAAAACAGGTAATATCTGTATGCCTTTGTGATGGGTGTTGGAGTAGCTCATGGTTTTTATAGTTGAAAAATTGTTTTTGTTATTGAAAATATATACAGCAAGTCACACATCCATGTAACAGTTTCTACCTGTACAATTGGAAGGAAGGCACTGGCAAAATTCTTTCAATTGTGCAACCATTCTCACCTTCAAAATTGTCTTCTGCATTAGCACAGACTTACCGCCAGCTTGATAAGCCTTCTGACTAATCTTGTAAGTGGCAGCAGTCAATTTGTTACATAGAGAAAGACCTTACAAGAATATAATGCTTAAGGCAGACACTCATTGCTAGTTCAGTTAAGTTACAGTTTGGTTTCAAAAGACTTCAGGAGCTCATTTTGGTTTAATGACTTTGTGTTTTGAGGAAGGCTGAATTAAGGATCAAGGTTTTATTAGGGATTGATTATAGTAATTTTGAAAATGAAAGACTTATCACTCAAAGTAACATTAAGAATGGAGATGAAAAGAAATGTTTTAATTAAGTACTTTCTAATTTACTTTGTTGCAGAACATTATTTTTCCTTAGTCCAAGAATGAAAGTGTGGGTACTAGAAGCAGAGCAGGGGCAATCTATGGGGCTTCCTGTTAAAAGGATGCAGGGTTGAGTGTCTCGTGTGAGGATACTAGAGTTTTTGTGATTGCCTGTCTCTCTACAAGATGCCCTATGAAAACAAATGCTTTCCAATGGAAATTTTAGTCAGAATCATGATTCCTTTTCATAACATTGTGATTCTTCCGAGATTTTAGATCTTAGAGTTCCCTTTTCCTTCCCTGATCAGAGTCTGGAATGATTTCATCTTGCCACTGACTTGAGTGGCCTTTTTATCATTCTCACATTCACTCAAAGGGTAAAGGTAACCTTCATCACTGTCTATATCTGAAGCAAGGTCAACCATGAGGGGCTGCTCATATAGCACAACACTGTTAGAATAAAGCAGACTAGAGGTCACCCATTAGCTGGGTTCCTTTGGGTAGCACCCTTAACACACTACTGCTTTAGTTTTCTGACCTATAAAACAGAGACCATAATAATCAGCATCCAAATACATGGTCACTGAGTTCATTCTGACTCCTAGTCAACTCATGTGGAACCCAGCAGAACTGCTCAAGTAGGTTTTCTTGGCTACAATTTTTGCAGAATCAACTGACCAGGCCCTTCTTTGGGATGCTCTTGAGGGGATCTGAACTGACAACCTTTTAGGTTAGCAGATAAATGCAAAATATTTGTGCCACACAAGTACCTTTGAGATGATGAAGCTTATTGCCAAAGTCTCTTGCAGTGGTTCAGTATCTGCTTAGTTTCCAAGTTCACACTTGGCACATGAGACATTGTGCTGTTCTGGGCACATAGCAGATAATGATAAATGGAAGGGTTATGATTATTAATATAATTATTTATTCAATGAATGCTTTCTTTCTTTCTTTATCTCCCTCACTACTCATAGATTCTATGATTATCTATCAATATAGTCACAGTGAATAAAATATTTTCAAAATAATGCTTGGTAAAAACAAACAAACTGGCATGGAGATAGCATTGTACATGGAAAAGACAAGAAGTAATGGGAACTCAGACAATCAAAATATTTCAGATTAGAAAGAACAGGGGATTTTTTTTCAGGCAAAGGATATGGAACTATTTCTATTTTATTAATGCCTTTTTTAAAGTGTAGCTTCATCTACATGATTTATGACCATACTTTGCAGTACATTAGTAAGTGCCCTGTAGTATATTTTGTAAATACAGTGACATTTTAGTGATAAGAGCTCTCATTACATGTCTCTGTTATTAAATCATTCCTTCAAAGACAGGTTAAACTGCCAGGTTTGGGGTAAGAATTATAGGATTCATGGATTCATGAAGTGAAAATCAGTATGCTTGAGCTATATAATGTATGTTCGCCATGAAGGTGGAAGATAGCCAAACCACACATGATTGTAATGCAGAGGATGCAAAATGTGAACAAATTAATGTGTGTGTGTTCACAAGTCGAGTCACGTGTACTGCCCACTATTTGCTTCAATGAGAGGAGCATGGCATGCCTGGTGTCCTCGTTTCTATTTGACTTACTCCCCCAAATTGTGACCCTCTGGGCAGTTGTGCAGTGGCATTTCTATGAAGGTATTGACACCCTAGTGGCCTGGTTGATTGAGTGGGGGGTGGGGGTAGGGAGTGTAGCCCTGCTGGAGTTTAGCAGGAAAATCAGACAATTGTCAGAAGAAATAAAAGTGGGCTGAGCCCCGGTGGCGTAGTGATTGTGTGCAGGACTGTGGCCAATTGGGATGGAGGTTCAATTCCAACAGTGGCTTCACAGGAGCAAAGTCTGGGCCTCCTACTCCCACAACCAGAGGGTAGTGGAATAAAAGTGAACTGGATCAAGTAAGCACTTGAATAAAATAGTACTTATTCCAAGATAGAAAGAAACACATTTTTTTTTGGGGGGGGGGGAGGGGAGAATCACTGCTCTCCGGTGGTGGGAGTAGGAGGCCCAGCCTCACTGCTGGAACCGAACCTCCATCCCAGTGGGCCGCAGTCCCGCGCACAACCACTATGCCACTGGGGCTCAGCCCCAAGAAACACATTTTTTAAAAAATTAAAATAAACTTGAAACCAAGAATGACTCTAGATAGACAATCTGGTCTGATTTGACATATTTTCTACTCAATGCCATGCACTACTGTACCCTTATAAAGTGTGGTGTGGGCCAATCATAACTCCAGGGATAATCATTTAGTGGTTTCACTAAACAGATCAGGGGTATAAGCTTGTAAGTCTTTTATAACTAAGTTAGAATTGATTACTGAGCTTTCTACTCAAACAACAATAGCAGCAACATAAAACCATACCACTCTTACCCCAAAGAATTTTGTTTACACAATGGAGGCTACACTCAGATCAGCTATTCAAGCACAGTAAAAAGATTGAAAACACACGATCTCTTAGTGATGGCATGAATTACATTTGGTTTATAACAGTAGCCCCAAAACTTTTATAAGAGCAATATAAGCTATAAGGTAACTTTACATTGCAAGAGAAGCTGGAAAGTTTTTAAAAGCACCCATTGCTGGGCTCCAACCCCAGAGCTTCAGATTTAGTAGGTCGATGAACCACAGGGATATACCTTGGTAAGCAATGGCCAGATGATACAGTCACACCATTTTTGAGGTCTTCTGGTGCTTATGTAATGGATGTTGCTTAAGTCAGTATCTCATTTCCTATTCTAAATGCATGTGATGTTTTGCTTGAGGAATCACCAACAAGCCTTTATTTATTCAAGACATATGTGTGTGTGTGTATGTGTGTGTGTGTGTGTGTGTGTGTGTGTGCATGACCATCTTCTTAGGTCCTACATGTATAACAATGAGTGACACATGGATCACATCACTGCCTTTAAGATACCCCAAATTTAAATATGCATCTTAGGTTAGGTTCTCTGGAGAAACAAAACAGTGAAGATTATATATTTATACATGTACCAGAAAAGTCAAAACCAAACTCATTGCTATTGAATCCACACTGTCTCACAGTGACCCCATAGAACAGGACAGAACTGTCTCCTGTGAATTTGTGAGACTATACTGCTTTATGAGAGTAGAAAACATCCTGTTTTTACCAATAGGAGTGCCTATTGGTTTCAAACTGCTGACCTCACGATTAGCAGACAACACATAGCTACTCTAACATCAAGGCTGCTCCTACAGGGAAGATTATTTCAAGGAAATGGTTTGCATATTTGTAGGTCCTGGCAATTCCCAGTCCCTGGGTCAGTCAAGAGTCAGATGTCAGTCTTTTGAGTCTCATAGCTGTAGAATATGAAGAACTCAGGAACAGTAGGTCAGTCTTCTGGCTGCAGAGAAGAAAGAAGCCAAGATTGGCAGGTAAGATGGCAGCCTGCTGAGACTCTCAAGAACAGCAGACATTGAATGTAGGCTGGTGAAGTGTAAGCCCGAAGAACCAGAGGTTTTGTGGCAAGCCAGACACAGGGTCCTAACTCAACAAAAAGCAAACAAACTTTCTCAGTGTTCATCTATATTGGAAATGAGCCAGACGCTCCAGGAAACTTCTGTTCAATTTACTACTCCTAGTGTAAGTTATCATGGAAATGATGACATTGCCCTAGATTGCATTGTGGGTGTCATTACATCTCAACTGAACAAACAACTGACAATCCTGGCCCAGCCAAGTTGACGCCAAACCATTACTCTCACCTCAAGGAATTCTGATCAAGTATGTTTTTATTGTGAGAAGCTATTAAAAACAAGAGCCCCAACTGGTGGAGTTGGGGTGGCAAAATTTGATTGAGGGATGTGACATCTTTGCTGACTTTTATGACTTTTCAAATAAAGTCATAGTGAAACTCTGTCATCTTTGAGCCAATGTTTTTCACCCTGTTCCTCAGCTCCTCATAGAATACTCTACACCCCTATTCAGAAAATGAAAATAGAATCATCTTTTCTATCATCTTCCAGATAAATGTCAAATTTCTTCTTGGTGGTCTTTCCCCTTATATGTGTTTCACCTTCCTGCCTGTACTGTAGTCCACCTGTTTGCTTTATTCTCTAAACAGTGCCCCTTCTTGCTCCACTTGGACTTGCCCTCTTCTTTTTCAGCTTAGTGATTTGCTTATGTGCCTCTTATTCTCGGCTTTTAATCCCCTGTGTTCTCCACTTCATTTTATTTGTTACAATTCAACATTCTGATCCTTTGTGAAGTCTTTTCTGATCTTTATTGGCATAAGGCACTATTTGCCCATTTTCTGATATACTTGGTACATATACCCTTCTTTTGTGTGACAGTCTCAGTACTTGTTAACTTGCTTATCCTCCAACTAGAGGACACATTTATCTATGACCGACACTATGAATAATCAAAAAACTAAGAAAACGAAATCCATAGTAGGTGCTCATTGGTTGAGGAATGAATGAATGAATGAATAGAAAGGATGATAAATCAGAACAAAGAAATCAAGAAGACTTTATTTTCTGAAGTTGGCTATATGCTAATAAGCTTTTCCTCAGCGTTGATTGCAAAAATCTGGGAGGTAGGTTGTGTTGGGAAGGCAAAGTTTGTATCTTATGTTGATTCTATGTCATGTAACTGGTGCCTGAGTTGAGGGGCGTATGGTACTTAAGGTGTTCTCTTATTAGCAGTGGGTAGGAAGGTTAGCTTCTAAAGCTTAGAAGAGGCTTAAATACATTTTACATCTCATCCCATGACTCCCTCTTATCAATTCCCTAGATTTCACTAATACTTATGCAAAGATATTAATTTACCCAAACCAAAAGAACTAGAGAAGAGAAACTGGGAAATGAGATATTTCTATGACAACTGGAGAATGGAGACACAGAAGGAAAATAATAAGCAATTTAGAAAATGTAGATAATATTTAAAACCAACTTATGTTGACAATGAGGTTATAAAGGAATGCATTTATTCCATACTTCTCAGAGTCTCAAGAACCCCCAAAGAATGAAAGGGTCTATGTAGTCCTCCATGGGTTACCAGCTTGGGATTCTATTCCAGTATTTTCTGAGAGATTTGTGTGGTTTGTGATTTTTTTTCAATAAAAAGAGAACTTAGTTTTGAATACTGACAAAAAGAATTACAATTCTATAGCTAGAATGAAAGCATAACAATCATCAGAGAGATGTTTGCAGGTATAAATTGACATCAAGTTAAAAGCAAGAGTCAGAAATGCTGGCATGCCAAGTTGGAGGTTGAAATTAACATTTGCTCAACCTGAACATGCACAGGAAGGAGAGAGGCAGTCATGAAATAAGCAGCTAATACCCCATTGTTACTGGGTGTGCATATCCCAGACTGCTGCTAAGGGTGGCTCATTCTTGTAAACAGAATAAATATTAATAAGTCTTTATGCATAGTGTTGCTTATATAACTTTATTGACTGACTTCCAAAAAATAACAAATCTTGGAAATATAATAAGTTTTTAAGTTGGCTATTTTGACATATGACTCTGAGTAGACTATAAGAATGTTAAATTGCTTCTTAAGAACTGTTAGCTGGTGGTTTTCAACATTTGAAAATACTCTACATTATAATCCTTTACAAATGCTGTGAGAGAATAAAGGCAAGGAAAAGAAGGTTAAATATTGTAGAATACTCTGACATCAAAGTGATCTAAAGTCAATGAAAGATTTCACTAGCTAAAACTTCAGGACAAGCAGATGAATTGTTTCAGTTTTAAGAAATAAAATGAGCTTATATGAAATAACACACTCAACTTTGAGATCCTTTGGATTCACTCTGCCAATATCATTAGAAAATGAAAGAAAAATTTCTATAAAACTCAGTGTTTGCCATGAAGTAAAGGTCAAGACTATTGAATATGATGAACAATACTTGGCATATTTTAAATTTTTTATTGTTAAGGTTAACCTTTAAATATTAGATATGCATTATTATTAAATATTAAATATTTATGGCTCTATTATGACACTTTGATTTTTATTTAGCTGTCATTTAATTGACTGATCCCTTTAAAGCTTTCTATTATGAAATCTTATAATAATATTGGCTTATAATCATAATAAACCATTATTTAACTACTATTTTTATAACCAAAGATAAATTCAATATTTAATCTGACAGTGTTCACAGAAAAATAATTTGTTGCCAATTATAGTGCTACACATTAATATTTAATATGGATAACTAAAGCATAGCCATGATGTGGGTAATTTCCAGAAATTCATAAGAATTCTGATGCCTCATTACCAAATCTTAATCAGGAAAAAAGCATAAGAATGAAGGGGAAGGGCACTATCTTCCTTTTCATGCAAGTTAACACCTAAATACTTTGTAGCCTACTTCTTCTTGTTAATTAACAATATAATGGAATCTGCTATGGGCAGCCAAGTATTTGTAAGACTAATGTAAAGGGGTCTAATGAGTCCCCTTGCTCAGGTAACAATCTTGAGGCAATTGAAAGAAAGTCTCTTAAGGAGTGTGGCTTATTTTCTATAGAGGGGCACTTATAAAACACTATATAAGGATACTTGTAAAAGCTTGCTTGCTTTTTGCTGGGTCTGTATCCAACATCGGGTTTATCCTCTCATTCTTTGGACTTGCTCCCATCTCCTGCCATACTGTCTACTGATTCTGAGAGTCATCTGTGGCCTGCCAGGTATCCTGCCAGTCTAGGATTCTCTTGCTTCTGCATACTTTAGCCAGACTTGCTGCCCTTGGACTCAACCACCTTTGCAGCCTCTGGGGTCTCTGCCAATCCTGCATTTATAGACTCTTACAAAAAGGGACTCAGAAGCCTAGATAGGCAAGATAGGTGTGGTATGGCACGTGACACTTTGAAACTCAAATAGAAGGAGAATAAGGAAGGTTAAGAAACAAAGTGCCCAGTGTTACTGAATCTCACTTTTTTAAACCCACACGTCACTGAAGATTTCCAAAGACCTGTCTCCCAATATTCCATGGTAGGTCTGGTATGTGCCACGAACTTGATGACGAGGGAGGGCTCGCACCTTGACTGAGTAATGTGGGACAGAGTTCATCTTTACACAGATCTCCCAACAGCTCCTCTGAACTCACTCTCATCTTTTCTCCTTTTTAACAGCTAAGTCGGTACTTTCTTCGGAGCTGTTCTGCAGAGTATGGGGCTTCTCGTATCAAGTGGATTCTGAGTTGTCTCATAGCATTCTATGGGATAGGACAGAGCTGGCCCGGTAAATAATGGAAACTTTAACATGAGCTCCTGGCTGTTTTGAATTTCTGACCTTGTGATGAGCAGCCCAAGTTGTGATAATTATTTCAAATGTTTATTTTTCCATGTGTGTTGGGCAGGGTTCTCTGGAGAAGCTAAATCAGTGATATTATGTATGCATATACAGTGAGAAATTTATATGTTCAAAAAAGGTTCACATAGCTATAGAAGTGAGTGAATCCATTGCAATTTCAAATTAATATAAGATTTGAATATTTGACTTCTCCAGAAAATAGAGCAAACTTAGAATATATAGAAAGCAAAAGGAAAGATTGAAAATTAAAAACCCAATTCAGAATTTCCCTTATTTAAATACCAGGGGCTGAACAATAAGAAAAACAGAAAACAAAATAAAAATACTCCCAAAAACCAAAGCAGAAATATGTGTGTGTGTGTGTGTGTGTGTGTATGTGTGTGTCACCTAAGAAATAGAATAGAAACCCTTGTCAGAACTGAAAAAGAAAATGGAACCTATTCAGGGACTGTTCCATAAAATGAAACATGTGCCCACATGAAGACAAGTGAACTGTAGAAAACTGGGAAGTTCTTTAAAGATACCAGAGAGAACCAAAGCACTCCTACAAGAGTTGGAATGGAAATGATCTCACTTCATTGTCAATAGCAACATGCACATCAAAGGGAAATTGCTGCCTAAGACATTTCTGTGCAGTCTCGGATTCTATATATAACCCAAATATGAGCCAAGTGTGAAGATAAGAGATCAAGAAAGATGCTCTTTCTTTCTAAAATAATGGAGAGAGGTTAGGTGTTGTTGTCTAAGAAAGAACACATGAAATCTGGGAAATAAAAGGCTATCCGACTGTGTTTGTCTGGGTAGACTAGAGGAACAAATTTCATAGGCATGCATATGGATATAAGAAAAGGGTTTAGATACAAAAGGAATGGGACATGGAGAAAGCATCACGAACTTCAGACCAGTAAACCCGCTCTCGTCTCCCTGTTTTTCTGTGAACCAAGTCCCCGGGTGTCAGTGGCCAAAGTCAACCCGGCTCTTTATTGCCGTATTTCTCCTACTTTCACCGACAAGCAGTAAATCTGGGGGGTCTCCTAACAAGCATTTCAGCCTGCCACAAGTTTTCTTTAACAGTCAGTCCCAGAGAGGAGTTATCGTCATGGTTCCAGATTCTTTCGCTTCTGAAGATAATCAATAGTCAGGATTTTCCAAGGAAATAGACTCTATCCTTCTTTATTGGTCAGTCTAACCTTCTCTCAGACTACAAGCATCCTGAGTACTCCGAAAGACTGGGTGGGGCTATTTTCTTCAGAGAAGTCTTTCTGGGTGTGGCCTAAACTCATAAAAACACAAGGTGGGCTTAATCTCTTCAGAGATGTCTTTGAAGCTAAGTCCTAAACCCTCTAGAGGTCAATGCTTGGCTTGGGCTAACTGGATTTGAAACTCTTTTCATATTTCCCAATAAACATTTCTATGCATCTTTATATTTACAATAACAGGATAAGAAATCAGTATAAACATCACTGTCAGAAGTCACACTTAATTCTTAAAATAGTCAAGGTGAATACTTATTAAGCTTATCTATATCCTTGTCTAAACTACTGTTTACACAAAAACATTGAATTAGGTCTCTGAAGGCATGAAAACAGATCCCTGCTTTCGGTCAGGCATTCTGACCTTCTTAACCATTGTCCTCAAACAGAACAGACTCTGAGCCACTCAAATGGCGGCCCCCCACCCCTCAAGCTCAAGATATACATTAACGGTATTCATTTTATATAGGAACAACCAAAGACAGCATCCAAACAAAATAATCAAACTTCAATCTCCCATACTGCTTACAGAAAATAACTCAGTAAACTGCAAGGACATATCTGACTTATGGCTAGCCAAAGAAGTAACAATACCATGAGGCACAAGTCAAACATACATCTACTTTCCATCTTTATGATTTGTTCCTCTAGTACTCAACTCTCGGTACCATAATGTGTTAGTCTGGGTAGACTAGAGGAACACATTTCATAGACACATGCATATGGATATAAGGAAAGGGTTTATATATAAAAGGAATGGGACACGGAGAAAGCATCCCAGCCCAGTCATAAGTCCGATATTAAACCATATGCCCAAAATCAGTCTATAAAGTCTCCTTCTGACTCATGAAGTCACAGGTCAGTGGGTGCAGAATCTCATGGGTGCTGACAGGGGTCTCCCCATGGCTCCTCATATCCAGGGTTCAGGGTCCATCAACAGCATGCTGCTCCAACCTTAGAAGTCTGGCTCCATTAGGGCAAAGCCATGTGGTCTCTCCGCCAGCTCCTCCAGCTTCTTGGACGCTGCCATCTTGTCTTGTCTGTGATTCATCGTCTTTGAGACTCTCAACAACTGGGGAAGATAGCTTCTCATCTTCATGAGCAAAATATCGTGAGATTTCCCAGAAGTCTCAGGAGAAAGCCATGCCCACATAGAGGTCTAGTTGGCTACTCATTGACTATTGCCAGATTAACAGGCTAGACTCCACCCCTACATTTCAATCATAGAACTAACATAAGCACATGATTGCCACACTGACTCAGAAGTCTGAAGAGAAAAACCAGGTCTGGCAATGCATGTTGGATCCAGGTGACAGAATACTCTGTGAAGGGTGTCTCCAAAAGGGAAAAAGGGAATTAAAAACAGATCCTTTATTTTGTGTGTTTGAATATTTGGAAACACATTGACAATCTTTTAATGGATCTGCTGAATATTTGAGGAAAGTTCTGAAGTATTCTTAGAAAACTAAGCAGATGGAAAACAAACACATAAAAAATAATGACAAGATATTGTTTGACTCAATTTTGAAAAGTATATGTTGCCCTATTAATGAAAATAGTTGCAAATTTAGCCAACATATTTTGTTTGTTTTGTTTTTTTGGGGGGGGGCATCACTGCCCTCTGGTGGGAGTAGAAGGCCCAGCCTTGCTGCTGCTGGATTTGAACTGCCAACCCTGTTGGCCGCAGTCCTGCACACAACCACTGTGCCACCGGGGCTCAGCCCGAGTCAACATTTAAAAAAAAAATGCTTCAATAATGAGGTGTGAAGATGTGGGCTAAAACTTCATTAGACACAGCAGGGATTCAGTATGTAGCATTTATTCAAAAAGTTAAGATATAAAAACATGGATATTTTAAGTAGAAATATGATATTAAATACCAAAGAAAGTAGATGGAACATTCGAGAGAACTGGTTTAAGGAACAGATATATTTTGTAGTACATCATGTACCACAAAAATTTAAAGCTATCAATAAAATAAAAAAAAATTAAAGCTATGCATGTATTACCTTGGAAATTTATTACTTAAATTTTAAATCAATCCAATAGTAAAATATATGGCTGGATATATGGAAAGAATAAATGGAAGAACAAGAAGAAAGTAAGGGACTCAGGAAGAGCGAGAGAGAGAGGGAAAGAAAGGGGATCATAGAAAGAGAGCTAGAGGGTAATAAGAAAATATTATCGACAATGCATTTTAGTTTAATGTTTTTTCTCAGATGATATGTTCACATTCTAATCCTTGGTTCCTTATTTAAAAGTAAGAGTCTTTGTGGATGTCATAGTTTAGCTTAAGATTTTACTGAGAGAGGGTGACCCTAATCTAACAGGAGTGGTGTCTTTATTGAGGAGAGAGGAGGAGGACCAATGCTCGGTGAGGTACAGAAGGAAGTCAGTTTTGCAATGAAAGGGACTGAGAATGAAGCCATGCTGTGACCAGCCAAAGGTTATCTGGGATGACCAGAAGCTGGAAGAGAAGGAAAGAATCTTTCACGGTACTCTTCAGCAAGCAGATTTGGACCTTAGCTTTCAGAACTGTGAAAAGCTATTTTAAGGTCATTTTACGTGTCCCAGTCCAGAGGAGACTAATACAATCTTCATTACTTATTATATGTTCAGCGTGAGACATATAACCAGTTAGTGTCATGCACTCTGTAGTTCATTGGATGCTCTTCTTAGAAGTTGATTATTAATTTTATATTTAACAGTGTGAGTAAAACTCCAAGAGTTATGTTTAAAAGTGTATTTATTTTATTCACTTGGAACAGTCACACAGATAGTCACACACCGAACACCAACTCAACTCAGCTAAATAGATTTCTATTCCTTAATCCTTTTTCTAGTTGTGTGTGTCTATTCCAATTGTGTCTATTAGAAGTCATCAAATTTAAACAAAAAGAGTGCCTAGAGAATTGTGTGTATGCATGTATTCATTATTTGTGTTAATAAAACAGGATTGGGCCAAGGAGAGTCGACGACCTTGTCTGGTAGTTGCAACAGCTAAGCTTGATGTTTCACATTGAAAACCTCTGTCTAAACATCTCGGGGAATATACTACAACAATTGGTTAGCTATAATAATATCCATGCCAGATGTATCCCTTTGCAATCTGCAAGAGTCTCAGTGTGGAACATACGCAAAGCTATCACACAGTATCACCACTGAGCTCAGAGACAATTGGTTGGAGTGGACACTTGACCACAGCTGAATTAATTACATTCTGTGGCATACATTTAGAATGCAGACACAATGACCAAGTCACTTAAATGCGGGTATCTCTAAAGAGCATTATGTACACTTAAGGTCTACATATAACCATCATGAATGCATATAGGGGGAGCTTCTCCCAAATAATGTGGAAATGCTGTTATCTTTTATTCCCCCTTATGTTCTTTTTCTAGCCCCAATTGTATATTTTCCTCCGACCAAGCAAGCCCAGAGTAGCTTGCGTGCACACACATTTATGTACACACTTAATGTTCACAAGCTTTCTTAAGCAAAAAATATTTTAAGTGAGCTTTGTGAAATTTTTTTCTCAAGTTAACTTTGGTGAATTTCTGCTAATTTCTTCTTAGCAAACAGGCCATCCCTGGATGAGCTGAACATTATGGAGAACTCCAAAGTAAACAGCAGATACCACTTCATTTCTGGCCTGATCAGATTGTCTCCTGGGGAGGAAAGAGAAGTTTACTACCAACAATTCATAAGAGCCACCATTGACAAACAAACAAAAAAGTTCTGATTTCTTTCTTCTGAAACATATTTGCACAAATAAGGACTGGTAATCTTAATGTTCTGCTACTGCTTTGCAGGAGGATGTGCAGCTATCTAATCTTGTAAAGATTTACAGATCCCCAAATCCTATGAGTCAGAATGGACTAGCTGTCAGTCAGCAGGTTAAGCAGTTATTCACACCACCTATAAATTCAGATCATTTATTTGTAGCTATTAACCAGAATCATAGGTGCACAAATGGAGACCTCACAGCACTGTTGGGTAAGATTTGGAGAGTCAGGTCAGATATTCAAATCCACCAACAGCTCTGTGTAAGAAAATTGAGGCTACCTATTTCTATAAAGATGTATAGCTTTGAAAACCCTGGATAGGATTTTCATGAGTTGGAAACCACTCCATGGATATGATACTGGGTTTCTTGTTTGATAGAATTGTGCCTTATTTGTTTAGTTACTAACCATAAAGTCAGAAGTTCCAAGCTAGTTACTGCTCTGTAAAACAAAGATGATGTTTTGGGTCCTATAAATATTTACAGCCACAGTAACCCTACTCTGCTCTCTTAGAGGGTCATCGAAGGTCACACTCAATTTAGCAACAGGAGATTAGATTACCTTCCAGTGTATCTTGTTTTCTTAATGTTGTAGTATGTTGTATATTATGACTATCTTTTAATAATTTACTATTGTTTGATTTATCCTCCATACTGTTTTTCTAACAGATGGGTGATCATAATTAACTGAAAGCCAAGGATAATGCAAAGCATATGATAACTAAATTCTCCATCCAAATATGATAGAGGAGCTCTGGTGGGCTAGTGATTATACGTTGGTCAGCAGTTCGAAGCCATCATTCACTTCAAGGGGAAAAGACAAGCCTTTCTACTTCCTTCATGAGTTACAGTCTCAGAAACCCACAGGGGAAGTTCTATCCTACCCTTTAGTCAGAATAGATTCAATAGCAGTGCGTTTTGTTTTTGAGTTATGATGTTTTGAAGCCAGATTTCATATGACAATATCTTTTTTCTTTGAGAGTATCGATTTACCTAAGAAATGTTTGCTGAACATTTCATATTGACTGTGTTTTCCTAGTATTTACTGGGGATATAGGAATAGGGGAGTTCTTTAACTTTTTTGAGTTTTAGTTTTATAATCTGTAAGCCAAAAATGATTTTTTCCTGCTTATTTTATGGGTTGGTTGCATGGATAAATATTCAGCTTATTCCTGGGTTCATAATGGATGCACAGCAACTGTTATTTTCATTGTAATTGTCCTTATATAAACAAATTAACTTGAATTATTTGACATTCTTTTGGGCCCAACAACTATAAAAATGCAGACAGAGGGAGGAACTGTAATACCTAGTATAGGAATAAGTCTTCAAAAAGAGAGTTCAGTACTTATCACAATGTCACAAAAGCCAGCAGAGAACTCTTTCTTTCTTTTTTCTTTTTTTTTTTTTAAAGAAAAACCTTTCTTAGGCACAGCTAGGGCTTTTGGTAAACCTTAATATAAATACAGAAGGTTTACTGGTAACCATAGAGCCATTGAAAACCTTAATGATTAAGCTCTCATGAGTTTGCCTTGATAGGATTGCTTTTTCTTATAGTTTGACTCTTATTTGACATATAATTCTAATGAATTAATATTTGGTTTCCCAGGTCACATCAGATTGCTATTATTCTTAGCTGTCATTGAGGTAGTCACTGATTTATGGAGACCCCATGCACAAAAGAGTTGACTGATTTTTCAAAAGTAGATCACCAAGCCTTTCTTCCTCACTTCTTCTCCATCATTGGAGGCTTTGCTGAAACCTGGTCAGCATCAGAGGAGCACAGAAGCTTTCGCAGCTAGACAAGTGGTGGAATCAGATTATTATTGTGATTGTGAGCTTCAGAGTCAGTTCATGCAGAAGAGAATAGAATGGTTGCATAAAGAGAAGTGAATTAAGAGTAGAGTATAATTTCATAGCACACTGATACAGAGATGAAGCAGCGAGGAAAGCAGCACTATTACTGTAGGTTGGTACGACCAAGGTACAGTACAACTACACAGCTGAGCTGTTGAGAGTGTAAACACCTGGGCCACAAGGTAGCTCAATAATGAATGTCCCAAGTAACAGTGAGATGTCATCAAGAGAAGAGATAATACTGTTTAAAACATTGTTCGGTAACACAAGGTAGTAGCTCATAGAGATCAGAAAGTTACACACATGAATCCAAGAAGGGGTACACAAAAAATCCCAGAATTGTTTTTCAAAGCTAGGTATTTAATTTTTTTTAACAAAACAACCATATCATTTTCAAAGTACTCGCTATCACACTCAAATCTGTGGTTCTATTCTTGGAAACTTTTTTTTTTCAAACTTATCCGTCTGGAGACTGACAGCACTTTCCTCATTTTTTCCTTTACCTCTTCTATGTCATAAAATCACTGTCCTTTCTAGTCCCTCTTCATTCACAGAAACCAGAATAAGTCTCACGGAACGAGGTCAGGTGAGTCAAGTGTGGGGGGCAAGACAGGTGCTGTTTTTTGCCAAAAGCTGGTGCACTGAGATGACTGCATGAACAGATAGATTGTTGTGGTGGCAAAACCAGTCCCCTGTCTGCCACAAATCAGGCCTTTTTGTCAAAAACTGTTACACAATGTTTTCAGAGTCTCTAAATAGAAAAAACTTGATTAACAGTCCGACGTGGTGGAACATACTCCAAATGCACCATGAGTTGACATAAAAGTTGATGGACTTCCAGAATGAAATTTGTCCTAAATCAACCTTTCACCTTTTTAGAAATAAGAAATACACTTTCCCCCCCATAGAACTGTCCTTGTAAGTTTCTGTGACATCTTTTCCTAGCTGGGAACAAAATTTCACAGCTGCATGCTGTTCTCTTAAGCAGGTCATCACAAAAAACAAGGTTCAAGTGAAACTGCTTACATGAAAACATTCATTATGATGAGAGAAACTTCCCAGGCAATGCTCCTTGATGCACTAACTCAAAGCAAGTTGCTCAATGCTCACCCAGCAGGAAAAATGTGTACTAGGAAAGCCCCACCTAATGGAGCTTTGTTCTGTTTTTTGTTGGAAGGTGGAGTGTACCCTCATATATATATGTATATATATGTGTATATATATGTGTGTGTGTGTGTGTGTGTATGTAGGCGTATAAAGAAAATGATAAAAATTTAGTGTTTTGAATGGTATAGTCTTCAGTATTCCTTAAAGTTCAATGATATGAAATATATACTTGGGTCCTTGGTAATGTTAAATAGTAAAGGCCTTACTTAATATATTCCATACACTATCGAGCCAAAATTTAATAAATGGTTCTAGAGAGTTTATTTTGGCCAAAGCATAAACATCTAATATGAAGTTATACGAGAATATAGTCACAAGCATATATCCAAATAATCTTTAAGTACTTCTGGCACATGAACTAGTACTTGGGGGCTGTAAATTCCTTTCAAAATCTATTTTAAACAGCATAAAGTAAACCCAGCAGGAAACTGTGTAAAGAGCATATTCAGTATAGTGTATTACAGTACTGAATCTTGAAAATCTGTTACCATCAATGTGGCCCTGAAATCAAGGAAAGAAGCACAAGGATACCTGTGTAAAGGTCAAAGGTTCAAACTTGTAATTAGTACACAGAGACTAAAATGAGACCAAATGATGGCTAATTCTGCTCCTCAATGGAACCTGGAACTCTTGTCCTTACAGATAAACTTACTACTGCTGAACCCAATTTAGCTGTAAAAATTCTAGAATATGTCCTAGATCTTTAATCCATCTTACATAATTCACTTTGCTTATAAGTTCTATTTTTCTGTAAAACTTTGAGACTTATCTTTGTATCATTTTATATTTCCCACATAAAAGGGGAACTACTTCATCATATTTTATCTCCAGGGTTGATTTCATGGGTGTGCAATATGTGCAGTTGCTAAGGGCCTTCTGCTCAGATGGTCTTACGCTTGATTTAATGTGCTGCTGTGGCCAGCTTGAAATTCTTAATAATTTCTCAACAAGGGACCTACATTTTCCTTTTGCCTCAGGCTGAAAATGATGTAAGCAGTCCTGTGTTTCTGTTTTACAGGAATGGACAGTTGTTCGAGGAGATGGAAGGGTATGTGTGTGTGTGTGTGTGTGTGTGTGTGTGCGCACGCGCACGCCCATGTTTGGGGGTGGTATTTAGTAAGATCACAAGGTCTCTAAAATGAATATGAAATAAGTGTGATTCCTTCTTCTCTATGTTCTTTTCTCTTATCATCAGGTTCATTTACATATGAAACAAGCTGACCAATGGAGTCAAACTTGGTATGCCAGAAATAGACTCATGTATGTGTACACACTTGTTATTTAACAGATATTGGCCTATAAGTGAGCTAAGTATGGACATTGAAAATATGGTGCTATTTTTTAAAAAGTAAATAGCAATTAAGAACCCATAAATAGGAGAACTGAGACATTCCATCTGTAAAATATTGATTATCAATCATTTTAAATGTGACTGAGTAACCTGAAGGCATGGAAGATAATTTAACTTCAAGAGGAGTGTTAAATTGTCTGTAAGATCTTTCCTCTTAAAGACATATAAAGCTACTTTTAAATAAAGATTTTTTTGAAATTGTAAACTAAAGAGAAAATATAGTCCTAATTTATTGAAGGAAAAAAGAAAGGAGAAAATTTTCTTTGTAACTTTCATTTTGTGTGTGTGTGTGTGTGTGTGTGTGTGTGTGTGTGTATTCTGGCTAGATTATGAGATAACCTAGAAATTGTTGATTCAAACCCACCCACTGCTCAATATGAGAAAGAGACATCCGCCTACTTCTTGGAAGCCCTAGGGTTGCTTCAAGTCGGAATAGACTCCCCAGTAGTGGGTTTGTTTCTTTCATCAAGATAACCTAAAGGAAGTAAATGTGCAACCATAAACTCAGAGGATTGCACTCAGCTGCTAATTGAAGGGTGGGTCTTCTGAGGGCCAAAAACTTAGTGATCTGCTTTTCCAACAACCACTGACTATAAATTGTAGGAGTTAGGTCTCCTCTGTCTTTATGAGATCACTACCAAAGGAATACTGACTCCACAACACCTAAGAATGAAGCAGCTGGAAGACAAATGCCACCAGTTATAGAAAAACAGGGAAAGACTTGGCCAAGTACACAGTTCCAAAAAGAGGAAAGTTGAATCAACAGCAAGACTGGGAAAAGAGACTCTGCTATAAACTCTGAGAATACATATGCATCACAAGAACAAACATTTAACTTGTATATTAATAAATATTGTCAAAATTTTAAGGCAATAAAGATTCTTACATTTTGCTAAAAGATTCAGATATTTTGAAAATTCCTCAGAAAACTATTTATATGTACTTGATTAAAACATGCATAGGCTCTCTAACCTTATAACTCTATCATTAAGTTAGATAAAAATTCTTGCAGAGATGTATTAGGGTACAAGTGTAATGAAATCACTGCAATATAAAACTGATTTTTATGTAAGTCAGCAATGACTCAGTGGATGTCTGAGAGTGCAACTGTTTATAAGAATAGAGGGCTGAGTCCCGGTGGTGTAAGTGGTTGAGTGCAGGACTCTAACCCCTGGGTTTAGCAGTTCAAATCCAGCAGCAGCTCTCAGGAGCACCCACAACCACCAGAGGCAGTGATGCCCCAAATAAACAAACAAACAAACAAAACAAACGAACATCCCCAAAAAACAAGAATAGAAACCCCAGTCTTTCTCCTTAGAATATGTTTGTGGTTTTGAACTGGCAACCAAGGGAATTATAGCCCAAAGCCTACCCACGATACCATCAGGCCTCCACTTAAAGCCTCAAGAATGTAGATTGGTTATGAAAATTGGCATATGATCATTTATGGTATAATATACAGCAATAAAAAGAAGGCTGGTTGTATGGTGGATTAAGTATTGGGCTGCTGGCAGGTAGGTGTTAATACACCAGCTGCTCCTCTGGAGAAAGAGGAGACAGTTTGTTTCCATAAGGATTTGCAGCCTCAGAAACCCAATGGAGCATGCCCACTCTGTCTTATGGGATTTCTATGAGTCAGAATCGCCTCAACAGCAGTGTTTTACACACCAGTGAAAATGTACGCACTTCAGCTGCAGGCATCACCGAGGAAAAAACTCACAACATCAGTGAATCAAAGATACACAATTCATAAGGTTCAGATGGTATAATTTATAGGAATTTATGTGACATTTCAAGAGCAAGCAAAACCCAACAATATGCTTGGGAGCGTACACATAAGAGCCTAAAAATGTAAAGATGAACGGACTCATTATTGTGGCAGTTCCATAATCTGGTGTCAACTTGCAAAGGGGTGGAATGTAGCCTGTCAATCAGGTCGCAGCTTGATGACCTCATTTGGAGGCACCACAGAGAGAAAAAGCTCGCTGTGAGATACACACACTCTCAGCTTCGTCTTTCTGCTGACAGGACACATGGAGCTACTCAAGAGCACTGGAGTTGGAGGAGGCACATGGACACCCCGCCAGCGCTGATATGTTTCTCCCGCCACTGGATTCACAAGACTTTCCGCCTCCTGCATTCAGTGTCACTGTATTGTGCTGTTTGAGTTTGAAGAAGAAATTACACACTGGAAATGGACACATGGGCTCATATTGAATTTATAGACTTAACAGGGACTAGATTGGGGGTGTTTTCTTAATGCACAACTTCTCTTTGATAGAAAGTTCTCTCTTACACACATGTAAGTGTCTATGAATTTGTTTCTCTAGTCAACCCAGATTAAAACAATTATCATATCCACAAATAGGTCTTAGAGTCAAGAACGGAGGATTACGTAATCTAAATGAAACAGGTTGGTCTTCTATATTACTGAGCTTGCTAATTACTTTTTCTCTTTAAAGTTTTAATTCATTTTGTTTTCTTTAAAGTTTTGCCCAGCAGTTTGGGTTCCCCTTTCACAGTCTTCATTGAAACTGTTTAATGACATTGGTGGCATGCTCCACAAGGGTCTCAGTATTTGTTTATTTTCACAACTTTTATTCAGAGCCCACACCAGCCAGCTGTGCTCATTTAAACTCCTTCACTGCCAAACCTAGGCACAGGAACTGCTTCATTTAGCTTCTCGACTTTCTCCTTGTTAGTGATCAGGTGGGTGTAGAGGTACCTGCTGTACGGAACCTTGAACTTCACATTATCTTTGTTTTTCTCAATGTTGAAAGACTAAGTGTCCTTCCCAGAGCTGTGAGAAGGAAGTCCCTTATCTCTTCAATTTTGGGAGGTGCAGATCTGCAAAGCAAGCCACAGGGGCAATAACGCACGAGAGCTCACCATTTCTTTCTGCTTGCTCTACTTCCATGAATTTGGTTTTACTACCCACTTTTAATCTCCTGTTTGTTTTAAGTGGCTTAGGCCATTTCTCTTTTAGATATATATTTTAAAGAGTCTGGTATTCATAGTAATAGCCTTTATTTTTGAGCCAATCTTGTATTTAGCTACAAGGTGTCAGATTCAGTTCAAAGTATAAAGAGCAACTCAGGGCAAGAGTTTCCCAGAGTCCCCCAGTCTCAACTGAAGGACGTTTTTGAAAGGAGTTTGAGGTCCTGTTTCATATAAAACCATAATGATAGAGATTGGATATGTAAATTGGCCTATCATTATTTAATAGTATAATATCCTGCAACAAAAAGAATTCTTTCAGAGCCCATCTATTGTGGTCTCTTTACAAGAATCTTGACTATCTTTACTTAAAATCCACATGTCCTATGCACTCAGTTATGTATTATATACTATAATTTCATAAAAAGATTCATGCATTCAGGAAATATGGAGATAATATCTACTGCACTTAAAAGTAGTGCCTTTCAAGAAGACCTACATGAGAGAGGACTTCACAAAGATTATGAAAAAAAGCAATGGAAATGTACTAGAATACCACCCACCCCCTGAACTTTCTTGCCCCTTGTGTATGTCCTTGAAAAATCTTCAATGAAAGTGACAAATTCTTTTTTTTTTGTTTTTTGTTTTTTTGGGCATCACTGCTCTCTGGCGGTGGGAATAGGAGGCCCAGCCCCACTGCTGGAATTGAACCCCCGTCCCAATGGGCTGTAGTCCCGCGCACAGCCATTACGCCACCGGGGCTCAGCCCAACAAACTCTTAATAGTCACACACAGCCAATAGGAACAGTATTGCATTCATTTATATATTCAAGATTCTTTATAGCAGATATTATATGCCGGATCTTGTGCTAGTGGTTTGTTAGAACATAATTTTAATAGATAATAGTTGTAAAGAAAATTAGCAATAATAAATAAACCAAAATGCATGTTGATTTTTACTAGGAGAACAATGATCTCACTATTTCTTCTAATCCACAAAAATATGGAAGAATTGCAAAAAGTACAAATAATTTCTTCATTCTCAAATGGTCCTGGGCAAAAAGCAAGACATCACTCAGGGAAGAATTCTCAGGGTTTCTGTAGACCAGGGACTCCTTGAGTCCTTCATCGTCTCTTGGTGATATTTACCTTCTCCTCCATTTCTGCTTGCATTTCCCTGTGTTGAATATGCTCTTTTGAAATCTCAAAATCAAGAAGAGTTAAGACACATTCTTTATTGATATGACCTCCTTAACATAACAAAGAAAGCCCTACTCTCAAGTGGTATTCCGTTCACAAACACAGGGGTTAGAATTTACCACACCTATGTGTGGGGCCCATCTTCATCCATTCTGCTCCCTAAGAAGGAGAGGAATCACATAAATTCTCCAACTCTGATGACAACTGACTTCCTAGGATCAAAGATTGAGGGGAGACAGGTGTTATTGCTATGACAACATAGTTGGATGTACATAGGTGTCTACTCTTCCAGCTGAGTGCCCCCATTGCCAACACAAACACAGGCCAAGGGATGTTGCCTCATGGTGTGTCGGGACGATGGGAGAACTGTCACAAATTGAGACTGAAAATGAAACAAGAACTAAATCATGATGGGTCTTTGATATCAAACTGCAGCATGTAGGTTCTAATCAAATGACAGAAAACTTCACAAATATTCTGATCATACACTGCCAAGTTGTATATCTTATCTTATTTTGTAAACATCTAGAACCCTTGGAGTTCCAGGGGGAAAAAAGACAAATGCAAGTCTCTTTGAGAGGAAGAGCAGAGACTATAATATGATGGGAACTGGAAAGGGAATCTCATCAGTTAGAAATTAAGAGCTGCATATTCATTACAAATCCAATCCTCTTCTAAAACCGAGTGCACTATTGAATACAGATAGTTAGGACTTTTTCCTCTGTCTCACTTCTTTTTGTCTTTGAAGATTGCTTTGGAAGAACTGTGGTGCCATAGAAGTTTTGGCCTGAGGCAAAATTTCTTACTGTCAGCCTGAAGCAGAATATCTGCATGACTTGTCTGCCTCTGACTTCATGTTTCTTAAGAAATAATCTATCGTACTTACATTTAAGTCCACGGTACTGCAGTTCTACATGCGCTAGACTCTCTACTCCACAAGAACATTAGTTCAAGTGGGCAAGATTTGGTAACACTAAGTTGTTGAACAAATGGTGTCTAAAATTGTTACTGTTCCCCCAGCTTAGAGATGCAAAAACTAAACTGTTTGAGTGTTTTGCTTACATTTTCAACATGAGCTATGGTAGAGTTGGTTACAGAAATGAAGAAACTGGAGTTTTTAACAAGATGACGTAGTCTTAGTCAAGGAATGAGTGACTGGCAGATCCCCCAAACTCATCCGCCAACTTATTGCCTCCACCTGGGCTTTTCCAGTTACAGCATGAAGAGACTCTTGAAGCACTCCTTGTAAATGTTTCCTGGGAGAAGAGTTCTTTAGCCTCACAAAGTCTGGAAGTGCATCTGTACATTCTAACTTTTCTGTTTCTGCAGAGGTATGTTAAATATCTTTTCAGCCCTACAGGAGTTGCACTTCACCAATTTGACATTCCAAGAATGCTTTTGGTTTCAGACACCAACCTTATTACTAATCATGTTTTATATTCAAGTTTTTGGCTAGGAGGAAACTTCTTTGAAGTTAATTCATATTTTTTGAATTAGGAAGTAAACATCTCCATTTTGAGATGTGTATTATTTCCTGACATACCTGCATTGAAAAGATTATGGCAGCAACCTTTATACTTGTGACAAATTTTGTTCTTAAGTTTCCAAGGAAACCATAGCATTGACTTGACTTTTAAGAGTTAATGCAATAAAGAGATGTGACCATATGGTGCTCTCTACAAGGTCTGAGGTCACTTAACTTGCATATTGCTTTTAGCTTCCAAATAAATGTCCCCATAAAAATCTTTGGTATCATGATTTATAATGGGTAAATTGAAGAAAGAAAAATGTAGAGATAAGTTTGGTATGCTTCCAATCATAATCTGCCTCAAATGTGTTGAGCAACCCAAATCACTTTTGGTTTCTAGAATCAGTACAACAGATTCTGCAACGCTTTGCTTCTCAAACTATGATGGAAGCTCAAAAGCATCTGGGAACCTGTGAGAAATGCAGAGTCTCAGGTCCCACCATATACTCTGCCTTTGAACAAAGTCTCCTGGTGATTGCAATACACATTGACAAGTGAGAATGTCTCTGTGGCTGGGAGCGCCCTGGTAAGGCAAACAGTTTGCTCTTCACCACTGCTCTGGCACCAAGGAAGAAGAGGTTGGCAATTTGTTTTCCTGATGATTACAGCCAAGAAAACCCTGCAGGACAGTGGCATTCGATTCTGTAACAGATAGGGTTGCCAGAGTTGGATGGACAGCATAACAAAGTGTTTCTGTAGCTGAGAGATATCTTCAAGTGAGATATAGCAAAAATGTGGTTTTATAGACTGTAACTTTATCCAGTGCATTCCAGAGGTCTAAAAATATGAATTCTTCTCTGAAAATGTGATAGATGTCATGCAGTGGTCAAATTTGGGCTCTTGATATAGAATAACCCAACAGAGTTCAATTGTACATAAGTGAAATAGTTATTTCTATGATAACCCAGGTTTCCTAGGTGAGTAGAATTAGGGAATTAAAAGGTAATCACTAGAGCTAGTAGGGTGCAATTCCAATGGACAAAAATGTTTTGCCAAATGGCAAACGAGGGAAAGGCTATAATTTGGCACCACCCTGGGTTTCCTGCTATCTGCATATGAAGTACTTGCTACCAATTTTGAGACTACTGTGAAATGATGACCTATAGAAAGCAATCTTGATGGGCTGAGCCCCGGTGGCGTAAATGGTTGAGTGCGGCACTGCGGCCTGCAGGCTTGGTGGTTTCAAATCCAGCAGCGGCTCTCAGGAGCAGCGCTGGGTAGCTCCCACAACCAGCAGAGGGCAGTGATGCAAAAAAAAAAAGCAATCTTGATGTCTGAGAGAAAAATAGGGTCCATAGTTTCCATATTTATGGCACCAGGTCAAGAATTTTTTGACACACATCTAATTTATAATGACCGAGGAACCACAGTGTTGGCATCAATCTTCAATATGTAACTCCTCCCTGGCCCCAAGTTAGATTAAAAAATATCGATGAAACAGATCATCCATGTTCAATAAAGCACTATGAAACAGATCATCCATGTTCAATAAAGCACCACTTTCTATCCATTGAAAAATGAGAACTCATTCTTGGTAAAGCATTAAAAACATTTTGCTGATGCTGTGTTCACAGGCCTACTTATGAGCAACAGTTGCAGGCAAGTATAGAGATGTTTAAACAACTCCCTGCCTTCTGGCTCCAGACATGTGACTCTTTCAGATGCCAAGGAAGGAGGAAGAGGAACACGTTCTTTTCATCATTCTGAGGGGGTTGTTCTAGAATATACATTCATTTTCCCCCAATGGCTTCCTTATTACTGTTTTCAGTGACTAAACAGGAAAGTAAATAATGTCTTAAACAACAGAGAATTAGTAATGACTTACTATGCTTTCTGACCTCTGTCAAAATCACTTGTCATACTTTCTTGATTTCTGAGAGTATTCTACGTTTCAGAACACGTGCTTACAATTAATTTGGCTCCCCCTCCCACCATTACCTAAAGGCTTCGAAAAGTTGCTACTTAAACAGTGTTCCATGTATCAGTCATGCTGTTAATTCTTGCTAAGTCTGACAATATCACCTTTCTAAAGCTGGATCCTGTCTTTGTAATTTAGTTTAAATGGTAGCCATTAACATTTTTAGAACTCTTATTTTACCCTTAAGCATTCTGATTGATCTTACAGGCTCTTCAAGAAATGTACCTTCTAAGTTCACCTTATCTATGAACTATTTTGCAACCATTTCCTCTAATGTGCCCGTACCTTCCCCCCCAAATTAAACCAAACCAGCTAAGGTCAGGTTGATTCTCACTCCTGGCAACACCACAGGCAACACCATTGACCTTCAGGGGGTTTTCAAGAGTATGACCTCTTGGAGGAATACCACCCGTCCTGTCTTCTGAGGTATCCTGAGTAGACTTGAACTTTCAGCCTTTTTTTATGCCCTCCTGTCTTAGATTATTCAAGGACACCTGGTAGCATAGTTTGATAAATGGTCAACAGGGAACTGAAAGGTAGCCTACTTGAACTACCAGTCACTTTCTGCTCTCATGAAGATTCAAAACCTTAGAAGCTCTCCTCTGCCCTACAGGGTTGTAAATGGACTCCATGGCAGCATGATTGTTGTTGACTCACCTCTTTTCTCCTGCAGGATCAAATCTGTGATGTATTATTGCATGAACAAGTGTATTAAAGAGATACTGCTGAGCGTCATACTCTGTGTTGGTTGGCTATTCAGATAAAATACGTCAGGTCGATTACAGAAGGAGGCCAATCCCTGGAGAAGGACATCATGCTTGGTAAAGAAGAAGATCCTCAAGGCCCTGCCTTGACACAGAGGCTGCAACAATGGGCTCAGGCAGAGGAACACTGATAAGGATGGTGCAGGAGCGAGCAGTGTTTCACTGGGCGGGGCATAGGATTGCTCAAGGTTATAACCCACTAAATGGCACCTAAGAACAACAACACAGGAGGGAAAACATGTGCCATCTCCCCCATGTATGTGTCCCATGTTCGTAGAGCACATCGAGTCCATGTTTTCAACCAACTGAGCTGTAACAAAACCCGCATCCTGGAGCAAATTATTCTCTAGCAGCTGGAGAGGAGTGCAATAAGAGGTGGAGAAGATTCAAAGATAAAATAGACATAATCCTTGTTTTCAGGGAGTTTGTTTGCCTCAGACGGGTTCACACCTAGATCTTCCATGTATAAGTGATGTGGACTTGTTGAAGTCACTTTAGCTACTCTGACATCAGTTACTTCAGTTTCTTCAGTTCCCAACAGGATGGCAAATAATTCTCCTTCATGAGAATTATATGAAGGGTATCTAGTTTTCTTGCTTTCACATATTTCAAGCTTAAGAAGTGGTGACAAAAATATGAGCACATCTTTTCTTCTTTGATAACCTGCAGGGCTTCCCACTGGATCATTCGATTTTGACCCCTTGATGAGCATTTGTATTTGCAATCTAGATCTACTGAATCAGAATCTACAGTTGAACAAGATCCCCCAGGCAATTCTTATAGATACCTTGTTAAAATATAGATTCTGCAGGGATGCCCCCCCAAGTAAAATAAAGTATAGATTCTGATTTAATATCTAATTTGAAAAATATAAATTGTCATGGGGTTTGAACCTAAATGAACCAGTTTGAAGCCTTGCTTAGCAAACATTTTTAATGTGACTTTTACCCAATTCTCAAACAGGTTGGCTGAACTTTAATTTCATATTTCATACACTCTGACAGGGGGAGCATTTAAAAACTGTTAAAGACTCTGTTCTCAAAAATTCCAATTCGACTGGTATCAAACATTAGTAATGGGAAGAATTCTGAGTTATTTTAAAGTTCTCATGATTCTAATATATATCCAATATGCAAAGCTACCTTCAATAGACTCTTACATTTAATTTATATTCTCCCTCAATTTTATACAAAGTTTTGACTCAACTGAGTCCTCTGATTATCACAGTCCTTATCCCATAACTTTTATCTACGGTGGAGGATGGCACCAATCACCAATCACACAGCAGAGAGACTACCATCCAGGTGGAAGAACAGGTGAATTACTAGTAAGTAGAGCTCCCCAGGGACACTTTGCATTCTCTCTAGAAATAAAAGTTAAGTGTTTCTTATGAAATTTATGATGGGTTGATATAGGACTTTCTAATGCATTAAAGTAACTGGCAATTCTTTTGTTTTCACTGTGGGTAACTTGGGAGGCCTCATGATTCTGCCCAGTGAACTTAGGGCTGCTAATTCACTGGGAAACAGTTGCACTCCACCAACAGTTCTGGGGGAGAAAGATGAAAATGACAATTCCCACAAAAAATGTACAGTCTTGGAAAAATTACACAGGGTTGCTGAACAGGAATCTCCTCTATGACAGTGAGATTTCATGTGGGGGGGAGGAGTTTACAAAATTCATGGAAGAATTCCATTTATCTTTCAATTCCATTTTTCTGAGAACCCTTTGAAATCCTCTCCTATTTTATATGCTCTGAATGAGATGCATTGGCTGTCTATATAAATATACTCAAGACGATAGTGAAATAGAACATTCTAAATTAGGACAAAACTTTAAAACTGCAATGTAGGTTTTTTAAAGCTACAGGAGTCTTTGGGAACTTCATTTGCTGATGGGACACCACTTAACCGAAAAAAGCATAGCCACTGTCATCAGAATCAATGCCAACTCATAGTGACCTTCTAGGTTAGAGTAGAACTGTCCCTGTGAATTTTCAAAAGTCCTATCTTTTGCCCTTGGAGCAGGTGCAAGATTTCCCCATTTCTCCCAATGTTTCTTTAGTATCTAGTGTCTGTCCATTAAAAATAAGTCAAGATCCTTAAACAAATTTAAAAATCAGAATTTTAGATATAATTTTATACTTCCAAAATATCAACATCAAATAAGGCAATCAATATCTCAAGAATTATAAGTCATGACCAATACTAACTATAATGCTTCTATATACTTACTCATCTTTGGAGATAATATTTGGTAGTTTTTGAATATTCACTTCTTTCAAAGGCTAAATGCTTTCAAAGATCACACTCAGTAGAGGTATCACTCATATCCATTTTGTTTTGGTAGAAGAAACATACTGTTCTTGATGGATAGGAAAAGTTAGCTCTGTGAAAATGTCAACACTACCCAAAGCAATCTATAAATATAATGCAATCCTGATCCAAATCATAGTTTCATTCATTCTTTCTTTTTTATTAAAATCATTCTATTGGGGGCTCATAGAGCTCATTTCACAATGCATACATCTATCCATTGTGTCAAGCACATTTGTACATTTGTTTCCTTCTTCATTCTCAAAATATTTGCTTTTTATTTGAGCTCCTCATTTTTCACCTTTCTCCCCACTTTCCCCTCTCTCATGAACCTTTATTTATAAATTATTATTATTTTGTCATATCTTACACTGTCCAATGTTTCTCTTCACCATCTTTTCTGTTGTCCATTCCTCAGGGAGGAGGTGATATGTAGATCATTGTGATCCCCCCCCCCCTTTACCCCATTTTCCCTCTATCCTCCCAGTTTTGCCACTCTCACCGCTGGTCCTGGAGGGATTGAAGGGATCATCTGTCATGAATTCCCTGTGTTTCCAGTTCCTATCTGGACCAGTGTACATCCTCAGGTCTAGCCAGATCCCAAGGTAGAATTGGGATCATGATAGCAGTGAAGGAGAGAAGAAGGAAGCATTTACAAACTAGAGTAAAGTTGTATGTTTTGTAAGTGCTACACTGCACCCTGATTGGTTTTTCTCTTCCCCATGACCCTTCTATAAGGGGATGTCCAGTTATCTACAGATAGATTTTCCATCCCCAATCCGTACTCCCCCTTATTCACAATTACATGATTTTTTGTTCTTTGATGCCTGATACCTGTTCTCTTCAACATCTCATGATCACACAGGCTGGTGTGTTTCTTTCATGTGGACTTTGTTGCTTCTGAGCTAGATGGCCAATTGTTTGCCTTTAAAACCACAGATGCTGTATTTTTTGGTAGCTTGACACCATCAGTTTTCTTCACATTTGCTTATGCACCCATTTGTCTCCATTGATCATGTCAGGAAGGTGAGCATCATGGAATACCAGTTTAATAGAACAAAGTGTTCTTGCATTGAGGAAGTATTTGAGTAGAAGTCCAAGGTCCATCTGCTACCTTAAGACTAAACCTACCCACTGGGACGGAGGTTCAATTCCAGCAGTGGGGCTGGGCCTTCTACTCCCACCGCTGGAGAGCAGTGATGCCCTCCCCCCCAAAAAAAGACTAAATGTATAAGTATATACACAAGAATATCTTTCCCTATCATCATATATAAATATATTTACATAGGTACATATCTGTATTTAGACTTCTATAAATGCCCTTTGCCTACTATTTCTTTCCTTTCTTTCCTTTTATCTTACTATCTTGCTTAGCCTTCATTTAGTTCCGGTAATTCCTCTCAGTTACATTTCCCTTGATTAATCCCTACTAGCCCACTTACACCCTCCTCACCACCAGTTTTTGATCACTTGTTGTTCCCTTGTCCTTTGATTTGTTAATGCCATTTTTATTTTCTCCACTGCCCCCATGTCCTTCCAGAACCATAGATCCCATTGTTTACTCCTTCCAATTGTTTATCTAGCCTATCCTATCTAGATAGACCTGCATAGATAATGATAAGGACAAAAAATAAGACAGCAAGACAAAGTGACAGAAGAAAGTAAAATGACACACAAAAAATAAACAACCACTAATCATGGACTTTATGTGGAAAAAGAAGAAACCCAGAAAAAGAAAAGCATAGAAAAAGAAGTAGACATCTAACTTCCCGATCTCAAAACTTATCTCACAGCCATAGTAGTCAAAACCATCTGCCAGTGGTACTACTGAAGATACGTAGGCCAATGGAAAGAACTGATAACCCAGAAGTAAATCCACCCACCTACAGACAACTGATTGTTGTTATAGAGTTGAAACACATTAAATATTGAAAAGATTGCCTCTTTAACACAATGGTTCTGATAAAACTGCATTTTTACTTTCAGGAAAATGAAACGGAACCCATACATTTCACTGCACATAGACAAATGAGTTCAAACTGGAGTAAAGAAGTTTAATGTGAACCCTAGGCCTGCAATGAACACTAATAAAAAGAGAGTCCTAATACATGGAACAAAGAACAGAAGACAAAAGAGGTGGCTCTCCTGAATTCCCTGTCATCAGGTGGATTCTGACTTTTAGCAACTTTCTACGACTTTGTCGTTGTTTGGTGTTAAGTCTGTTCAGACGCATATTGATAATAATGTATAGGAGAACCCCAGACCTCAATGCTGATCCATTCTAGAAGGAGTGTCCAAATGCAATGCAATCAAGTTCACAATCAATTTTTCCCATAAGAAATAACTGAAAACAGATGAATCCATTCTTGATCACCAGGCTTTTACCCTAACCTGGCCTTTTTAATGGGAAGATTGAAGACGAATGAATATATTTAGATTATGATGATGGATAAGAATACTGATAATACATTACACAGAAATTTCAAAGTAAGTAAGTTCCGATTTAAAAATACATAATTTAAATAAGAGACACGACATTAAAAAAGTTTTAACAGCTACAGTATAGCCTATACCTTGAAATGGATGAGGATCTGGACCTGTGGACAGGGATGTGGAGAGGAGAGATGGAGAGAAAGTCACTGTTTGGAAAGGGAATCCCCGTCACTAAAATAAATTGATAGCTGCTTTTCAGGAGTTTTTTTCTCTTCTAAAATCAATACAAAAAGCCACAAAAACTAAGAAAATTATAGCAAAATGCTTGGAACACAGCCACAGAATGTTTAAATAACATGGACTAACAATGCCAATTAATGCTGTGTGACTGAAACACGAAATGCTTTTGTTTACAAAAATTGGGTCAAATTCTGATGTTTTGTTTGAACTCTGTATGCAAAATTTTCTCAATATTTCGTGTGGAAATCCAATTATATCGAGTACTGATGCACTCAGATACTGGGGTATACTGAACAACAGAACAAAATAATGCCTTGTCCTAGGCCACCCTCATGATTAGAATCTCCTAAAAATGTCACTCATGTGCATACAAAAACCTCATCAAAGGAGTATAAAGAGACCACACAGATGGGGGTAGTGATTGGTAATGACATATTGGCCAAGAAACGAATCTGCGCAAATTTATAGAAAATTTCAATACTTCAACAAGAGAAAGATGAATAATCCAGTTTTAGAATGGGCAGGTGACATGAACAGACAGTTCACCAAAGAAGGTATTTGAGAAATGCAAATAAAATAACAATGAGATACCATCCTACCAAAGTACTTAGAGTAAAGTTATTTGAAAAAAGAAAACAACGAACGCTAGAGAGAGTGCAGGGAAGTCAAAATCCTTATGCACTTTTGTCTGGATTGTAAAATGATACAACTACTGTGAAAAGTGGCATGGTACTTCATTACAAAATTGGGAATAGAAATATCATGTGACCCAACAATCCCTCCACTTGGTAAATATCCTAAAAAATAAGAGCTACAGCACAACTGTAGCAAAAGATAGTTACATGCATTCCAATACTGCTTGATGTTCTATTCACAATAACAAAAAGAAGGAAGCAATTTAAACGCCCATTATTGAAGAATGAAGAAATGCACTTGGTACATACACACAAAGGAATGCAATGCAGCATTGAAAAGCAATGGTAAACAGCTATACAATACCTTTTTAACATAGATGAACCTAGATGGGATCATGATTGAACCAGAACTATAAAGAGTCAAGAGGGGAAAAAAGGATTTAACCAGTGGTTCTCAACTTTCCTAAATGCCATGACTCTTAAATACCATTCCTGATGTGGTAACCTCCCAACCAGTAATTTTTTTTGTTGCTACTTCATAACTGTAATTTTGATACTGTTATGAATTGGGTGATCACTGTGAAAGGGTCAGGGTTGTGACCCACAGGTTGAGAACTACTGGATTTAACACTAGGAGAAATAGACTTTGATGGTTTCCAGCCATGGGAGAGAGAGGGTAGAGGGAATCACAAGCTAGATAGTATCGAAATCTAAATGTGTTGTTATTGAGTTGAATTGGGCTTATATCATCTGTATAGGTTCAAGTAGAACTGCACCTATGATTTTATAACACTATAACGCTTTTGTAAATACAAGTGACTTATATGAGGAAAAGGGAAGTTTCAGGTACTCACAGGAAATCCCAGAGGCCAAGAACAGGAAATCCCAAATGAGCATCCTGAAAGAGAGACCTGAGAGGGAACTTGGGCCCCAGGATCAGTCAGAATGTGTAGGCCCCAGGCCTCCAACCTGCAAGAGTGCCCTGGACAAGAAAGGAATAAAAGAGCAACACTTTAACTCTTTATCAAAGTAGGACATTTCATTTTTCTCCCTTGGAGGGACAGGTAATTTTGAACTGCTATTGGCATACTGGCTAGATGGTGGTAGACAGGTGTAGACCTGAGGTTATCTGTGGTAAACTGAGGGACTAGATGGCCATGACATGTACCTAAGCCCTCTAAGCTCATAATAATGGAAAGACGATCATGGTTATGAGATATAAATAAATCTTAATGCAGGTTCTCAAGACTATACACAGTCTCTCTAATCACACCCCATAAAGAAACTCTCACAAAGAAACTACCATATAAGATGAATCATTCATGTGTCTGACTGTTCTCTGTGCCTAGAGGTTCTCTGTAGGTAGGAGCAATCAGGTTCTATAGGCAAGACAGACTGAAAAATGTAGCAAACCACTGAGGAGGATCTATGGTGTACAAGGTCAACTAGCATTAGGTCAAGAGGAAGATTCACCTCACTTTTTGTTTATTATGTTAAGTTGATGCCTTCTCAAAGATCTGTGAAACCCATTCTATATACCCACTGGAATATACATTCACTCTCTCAGTCCCGACACAGGGACCAGGAGCCCCTGTGCCCTGCCATTTATCTGTCTTTTTCATTTTCCACAATTGCAAAACTGTTCTTAAGAACCAGTTCAAGTTGAAGACCTTCATACACAGACATCTGGTGTCAGAACAGGGTCTTCAAGGAAAAAACTCTGTTGAGAGGAGAATAAAATCCCTGCACAATGACTTTGCGTGCCCACATAGGATAAGGGAAAAGTGAGGAATTATTTTGAAGTGAGAATTTGGTGAGGGGATTAAAACATATATAAAAGGGTTATGGGGCAAAGTATGAATAAGTCTGAGTCTGAAAGTTACTGTTTTATGCTCACCCATTTGTTGAAACAAAAGGGTATGGCAATAATGATAAGAATTTTAAAAAATAACAAGTAGTAAAAAAATGCAATCCATAGTTCCCTGAGGAAGAACCCAGAGATGTAGGAACCAGGGAAAAGGTCACTACATGTTTTCTTTAAGTGTACAGAGAAGGGAAGAATATCCATATTGAGACCTCATCTTTATGGGCAGGAGTTAAGATGATTCTAGAACCTATAAAGATAGAGGAAGAAGAAAAGAAAGAATAATCAATATAGTCAAAAGTCTTGTATAAGCTATCCAAATTAAAAACATATGAAAATCTCTCTGAATATGAGGAAGTATTAGAAAGAACTAGAAAGGCAGGTTTTGACCCAAAACAAATTCTCATGGCCAAAGCCTCTGCAGCCCTGTTGAGTGCAACACCTGGGAATACAGAGGTGATAAGATTTTAGAAGATAATTATTATCAAGGTAAGAATCAGACTACTTGGTGATGCTGAAAAGTACCTTTACTTTCAAGGATAGAGAAAAGAATTGAAAAACAAGGGGATCTGGAGACCAGGGTGGCTTTTCCTATTCTGTAATCAATAGATCGCCTGATGCTAACCACCCTCAAGATATGAGGAATGACATTACAATGCTTTCCCTTTAAAGGTATTAAAAGAGATAAAAGAAACAGTTAAAAAAAACTATGGAATAGACTCCCATTTTAAAATTATACTATCATGTCCATGACAGAGGCTGAATGTGTCCTGCCTGCCAAGGGCAATTTGTTAGCAAAATCTTGCCTCCATTGGACCGCTTAAAACACAGAACCCAATGGCTGAACCCAAAGGAGCTGAAATATAAGCTCATAGAAATACAGAACAGGGTGTGCCTATAGGGGTAAATAAGCTATTAGGGAACAGAGATTTTATTACCATTGAAACTCAATTGCTAATTACTGAGCTAGGATTTTCACAGGCATGTGATATTTTCTGGGGAGTTTGGGCAAAGATAGTACTGTCTGAAGAAGAGCGCCCAGATATACTGCAATACAGCAGTGTAATGGTGAACCCTATGTAGATTTTTTGTGTTATCTATGCAGGAAATAATTAGTAAAAATGTCACCAATAAAGAAGTTTCCTGAAAGCTTGCTTCAGACTTTAACTTATGACAGTAGCAGCCATGATGGCAAAGCAGAAATCTGTCCATACAGAGCAAGGAACAGTCTGAGACCACACAAAGATTTGCAGAGGAATTGAGTCTGAAATATACAAGGCAGAACTTCTGACTGCTGCTATGGAAAATTATGCTAAATTAATGTTTTAATTACAGGAAGGTCAAGCTTTTTCCGAGAGAATGCCGGCAAGGCCCCTCATTGAACTCAGTAACTGAGAATAGCCCAGCATGGCCAGGTTCTCCAGAACCAAGACTCTATCCCTGTTGTAAAAAAGGACAAGCTAGTGTCATTCAAATATCAGCAGAGAGGGGTTTCCCTTAGCAAACACTACCCATCAGAGAAATGGGGGACAGGGTGTGCATTGAACCCCACCCAATGGAGCCCAGAGAGTGAAGCTCCAATCCAACTGGATGCATTGTTTTATCCATCAGTGTTATCCCTCCATTCTGTCACCAGAAGGAATACACTGGTTGATCTAACCAGCCCAGAAGAAGTTCAGCTGGTCCCACGGTGACACCAGCAACCGTTAATACCACTGTCAGGGTACCTCACCAAAGGGAAGAGTGGGTGCTATTAGGATACTGTAACCTAAATTCTCAAGGTGTTTGAATTGTTACTATAGTTATTAATCAATATTATGAAGGTGAAGTCAGGGTGGGAATCAAATCGAAATCCTCTGGCTTTTCCAAAGGGAGATCACACAGGCCAGCTTCTCTTACTTCCATATATCCCTATTGACAAAACAAACACCATTCAAGATAAAGCACCTAAAGAGACAGAGTACATTTAGGACATAGTATATTTTGGGATGTTGAGATGAACCAATAAGAATGCCCATTTATAGAAATGATAATCAAAGGGAAAGGTTTTAAGGGCTTTTAGACTTGGGAAGGGATGCTATCTATGGTCATCAGTCCTTAACAATGGCCTAAGGCTTGGCTGCTGGTTGTTCCTGATGTCTACATGGAGGGCATCGGAGAGGTTAGTCAAGGAAAAGAATGGCAAAGTGGGAATGTATGTATAGGATCTGAAGGACAGTCCCGCTTCATTAAACCTATTAGTGACACATACACCAACAATTTCGGGATTTATTACAGCAATGGGGAGCTAGATTGTATATTCCTTCACAGAATTCCACAACACAGAACATAATGAGGAATATGGGATATGAAGGAATTAGCTCAGAAAAAAATAACACGATGAGCTTTCCCCAATTGAGGTAACTCCCAAAATGACTACCATGACCTAGGATATTCACATTTTTAAGAGCTGCCGTAAGACCTGCACCCACTAAACTTATCTTGGAAGTCAACTGACCCCAAATGGGAAAGAATATGACTTAGGTACAAATTCCTAGTAAAATTGTATTATGCCTATATTGTCTTCTGACCACAGAGAATTACAAACGACAGTTTTACTCTTGGTGGTTGTGTGCGGTCTTATTGTGGATCCTCCACCTGCGTATGCTTTAATTGTTGGTTTTTTCTTTAGCTGGACACTAAGAGCTACATTTTCATCTATGGGTCACCCACTCCACAATTCACTTTGCTTTTCCTGGCATTCTTTTTGAGGGAATTTCCCTTCATAATGACCCATCTCACTTTTCTCCCCAGTTTGGAACACAGGAAGTATATTTTTTATTTCCCCTGTCAAACTACCATCTGAACAGCTTTCCAATCAGGACTCTTCAAGTGTAATTCATATGATCAAATACTGGTTTTCTGTAAAGGTTAAGACATAACAAACCACACCTTTCCACCCATTCTCTTAAACTCCTGATCACCACCAATTAGATTTGGATTAAACACCATCTCGTTTAATGGGTATGGGGGACAAACTGGCAAAATCGACATTAGTTATTCTCAAACTTGCATACCTTTTGTGAAACATGCACATCAACTTCCATTAGATGAGTGTTAGTAAGATTAATATTTCTTAATCTTTTGCATCAATCTTTCCCTACTTTAGGGCTTAGATGTAGATTTTGTATTTTGCTAAGAATTTTTTTTTAATCTGAGCAGTTCATCCTTTAACCTTGAATGTAATTAACTAGTCTATTTGTATAAAAGCTACTATTTGCGTGTTACATCTATATTGCTTATTGTTATATTTTTTGGTTGAGATTTTAACAGTTTTTATTAGCTTACTTTATCTTACTCATATTTTAAATATGTGTTTTAATACATTTTTAGTGGTTACCCAAGAGAATATAACATGCATTCTTGATTTATCAAATTGTAGGTATGTTTTTTTTTTGCCACACAAAAATGCATGAAACTTAGGAAAAGATTACTTTAATTATCATCCTTAACATTTATATTTTATTGTTGCCTTTATTTTAATTGGATATATAGATATATGTGTATATAAAGTTTTATTCAATTTACTGACATATTTATTTTATTTCCTTTCTTTAATAATATTTTACTGAGTTTTGAATGGAAGCTTCCATAGCATGTTATGCTCCCATTTTTCAATTTCTATACAAGTCTATCAGTGATATTACTTATATTTCTCACAATCTATTAACATTCTGGCTGTTCCATTTCTAGTACCTTCTCTCTTTTTTTGTTTTTTTTTTGGGGGGGGGCATCACTTCCCTCTGGTGTGAGTGGGAGCCCAAGCCTTGCTCCTGGAGAGCTGCTGCTGGATTTGAACTGTCAAGCCCATGGGCTGCAGTCCCACACTCAACCACTATGCCACTGGGGCTCAGCCCTAGTACTTTCTTTTTATCTCATCTTTACATTTGAGTAATTTTTCATTTTTTGCACAGATAATTGCCAGGTAGAACACCGATATCATTGTATATCATTGTCCACTTTACTAAAAGTTGGCAAAAGGTAACAGAGTTGGTTCTGAGTTTAGAGATTGTCTCATGGTGAGAGTATTTAGGAATACTCTTTTCTTTGCTGCTTACTCAAAGTCTCGTGGGTTCCTAAGGAGCCTTCTGTGAGTACATCTTCACAGATGAGTTTGCTTTGCTGGAAATCCAGTATATTTTCAATATTCTTCACCATCACTATGACTCAATTGAATCATTCTTCTTTATTTTTTGTCCAGTGTGATAGTTAGATAGCCTGTTGTCAATTTGAGACTTAAGAGTGAAGGGATGGAATTTAGCCTGCCAATCAGGTTGCAGCTCAATGACCTCATCTGGAGGTAGTAGGAGACAAATAGCTCGCTGGAGGCAGGACACCCACTCACTGATGGAGTCTGATGGAGCTATGTCAATGTAGTCAGAGCCCAGGAGCTGGAGGAGCCACATGTGGAGACCCACATCAGTGCTGAAAAGCTTCCATCACCATTGGATCCACAAGACTTTGTACACATTCGCCTGTGACTTTCCTGTATTCAGCACCATTGCATGGCTGCATGAGTCTAAAGAGGAACTTATGGACTAGTGTTGGTATATGAGATAATATCAGACTTATGGATGACCTGGATTGGGCTGGGATGTTTTCTTAATGTATAATTACTCTCGGATATAAAGTTATTTCTTATAAACATATGCTTGTCTCTATGAATTTGCTTCTCTAGTTAACACAGATGAACACATCCAGCTTTCACATGCATCTGTGGAAATTGACAAAGACACTGCTTGAGTAAGTCGGGAACTCTGGAAGCATAGTGGTTAAGGTCAGCAGTTTGAACTCACCAGCCAATCAGAGAAATATGAAACTTTCTATTCCTGTAAAGAAGCTCAGAAACTAACAAGGGCAGTTCTACCTCATCCTAAAGGGTTTCTTTGAGTTGGCTTTGACTCCATGGCAGTGGGTTTATAGTTTTGGTTAAGAGGCACCTTCTACTTTCCTCTTTAACACTTATAAGACATCTTGTGCACTAGATAGGTACAGTGTGATACAGTCTTTGTATTCTTGGTTGCTGCTTCCACGAATAGTGATTACAGATCTGAGTAAACTGAAATCCTTAGTAATGTTAATGTTTTATCCATTTACTATAATGTTCTCATTTGGTCCAATTGTCAAGATTTGGGGATACTTTACATTATTTTCTACCCCATATTTAAAACTATATTATTTTTGTCTTCATAGTGGGTACTTCTAGTTCTTTGAACTTTTAGAAAACAAAGTGGGATTATTTACATATTTCAGGTAGTTGAATTATAGGTTAGTTCTATATCTATTTTTTGACAAAGTGTTACACCATTTTCCATATCAGTTAAAGTGTTTTTACAGTCATACCAGCAATAAATATGGACTCCAATATCCCCACATCCTTGCAAAATTACCTATGTCTTTTGGTTATCTTAAACCATACAATTTTAATGGATAAGAATAGACCTCATTAAAGGTTTGGCTCGAAGCCCTTCAATGGATACAATTATGCAAATGTTTTCATATGTTTGTTAACTGCTGGGATGTCCTCTTTGATGAAGGTTAGGTTCATTTTCTTTGACTGTTCTCTGATTAGGGTTTTTGTCTTTTTATTGTTGAGTTAATTTTAGTGATTAGATATTACTAGATAAGTAGTTTCTGAACTACCTTCCCTCATATGTAAGTTATTTATTACTTAAAAATTTTTTATGAACACAAATTTTCACTTTTCAAGAGGTCCCATTTATCCATTTTGTCTTCTTCTATTTGGATACTTGTTTTGTATCCAGTATTATAGCAGATTAGGTGTTATAGTTTTCTGTTTTCTTCCAGCAATTTTATGCTTACTATTTAGGTTTTAGATCCATTTTGAGTTATTTTTTGTATATGGTATGAGGTATGGGCCTTGCTTTATTTTTCTGTAGGTGGATATCCAGTTTTGCCCAAATCATTTATAAAACAGACTGTCTCTGCTCCATTGAATGACCATTGATGTTTTGTCAAAGAGCAATTGTCCTTTAAAAGCTGTGTTTAATTCTGAGTTAATTGTATTAGTCTGCATGTCTGTCATTGAAGCAAGGCTAGACTGCTTTGAGTACAGTGACCCGATGGGATGTCTTGATATGGGGGTGGGGGGGAGGATGAAACTGCTTGTTTTTTGTCCTTTTTTTTCCCCAAGATTGCATGAAGAATTGGGGTTTTTTCCCTTGTTATATGGTGTTGGTCATTAGTTTTTCATTTCAGTAAAGAAAGCTGTGAAGATTTGTATCAACATTGCCTTGAATATGTAGACTGCTGTGGGAAAATTTATATTACCAGTCCATGAATTTTTTCAGTCCAAAGCACCGATTTGTTTATTCCCATTTTTGTTGGTCTCATTTAGGCTCTTACAGGAGTGCTTTATATTTCCATTGTATAAACCTTTTGTGTCTATATTTAAGTTAAATACCCTCTAGGTATTTTATCGATTTGCAGACTATTATAAATGGCATTGTTTTCTAGTTAGGTTGATTTCCCTTTCAGAGACTATTTGTTAGTGTAGCAAAACCCAATGGATTTTTCTTTATTGGTCTTGTAATGTGGAAGGTTACTAAATTATTCTATTAGTTTGAGTAGCTTTGTTAGGCAACCATGAACATCCTCCATATCCTTTTTCAATTTGTAGAGTGTGGTTGTTAGAGTTTATGTCAACTTATATGCATGGAGGACTGGAGTCCAACCTGTCAATCAGATCTCAGCTTGAGGATGCTGCCCTTGAACCGTTGAATATGCGGACCTTTCTTTTTTTTTTTTCAAGATACACTGGGGACCCATTCTTTCTTTCTCTCTCTCTCTCTCTCTCTCTCTCTCTCCCTCCCTCTCCCTCTCCCTCTCCCTTTAAACTGATGATTTGCAATTTTTCTTTCTGCTTGCTGGAACTCTCTCCCTGCCTTCAGGTATGGCCCCCCGTGTGCCACTTGTCACTGAAAATGACGCACTCTGCCATGATCCCACCAACTTTGGATTCATTCACTCTCAACCCACTGGCCTGTGGTCTCCATGCATCTCACTTCACCTGTCTGTATCAACCTTTGGCTACATGAAACTAAAGAGAATTCTGGCTAGTGATGGACCATGTACTTGAATTGAACTGAGGTGTTCCTTGATATTAAGTTACTTCTTGATATTATGGTCCAGTCTTTATATATGAGTGTCATTGGTTTTGTTTCTCTAGAAAATACAGTCCAACACAGATATATTTTATTCCATTTTCTTATCTTAGTGCTTTGGCTTCTCCAGTTAAATGTTAAAAAAATAGTGATAATGGACATCCTTGTCTCATTTTCATTCTCAAAGGGGAGGCTTGTAGCCTTTCTCTTTAGAGTATAATGTTGGATGTGTTTGTACATAAGGTTTTAATTATGTTAGGAAATTTATCTTCTCTATTAGGTGAAAGTTTGCATTTTAATTAGGAAAGGATATTGCATTTTACCAAATGCCTTTTCTCCATCAACTAATGTGATCATATGGCTCCTATTTTTTATTTTAAGATGTATTACATTGATTTATTTTCAATTATTGATTTTCATATATTTCTCTCCTGATGTGAAGTGTATGAATGTATGTGTACCCCCCACATATATGAATATATATGTATTTTTGCTGGTCTATAAGCTTTAATTTTCTTTAAAAGACTTGCACAAGTGTTTTTAATGTATATCAGTACATAATTTTATTTTTCTGTGATGTCTTTGCTTGGTTTAGGTATAATAGGTAATCTTGCTACATGAAATGAGTTAATTGATATTCTTTAATTCATCTTTTTTTTCTTAAAAATCATTTTATTGGGGACTCATACAGCTCTAATCATAATGTATACATACATACATACATATGTTGTGTCAGTAGTTACATCTTTTCTGGGGTGGGGTGGGGTTCTCTTTTTTTTTTTTGATTTGGGAGAAGTAAGCCAGTTTTATAGGGCAAGCAAGTTTAGGCAATTAGCATATCGTGATTTTCAGATTAATTCATCTTTTGAATAAATTAAGTTAAATGACATCAATTTTTCTCTGATTCTTTACTAGAACTCTCCAGTATAGCTATTCGGTCCTGGGTCTTTTTAGTTTTAGAATTTTTTTTTTCTTTTTAAGTGATATCTTCAATCTCCTCTTCATGTGGAGTTGTTTCGGTAGTGTGGATAGATGTTTTTCCAGGAATTTGTCCATTTAATTTAGGTTTTCAAATTTGGTGGGAGTCTGATTTTTCATCGTAGTTAGTGACACTATTCCTGAATTCTATTGTACTGTCATAAATTTAGTTTTTAAATTTGGTGTCTCTGTTTTTTTAATTTTATTTCATCAATTCAGTAAGTGGCTTACCTATTTTATTGACACTTCTGAAGAATAAATTGCTCCTTTTGCTATTTTGTCTGTTGTCTTTCAGTGTTTTATTTTATGTTTACTGCCCTGGTCCTTGTTATTTTATTCTTTCTGTCTTCATTTTCTGATTATTAGTGTTATTGACTTGCTGTTGACTTTGACATTTTTCTTCTTTTTAAAAAATGTAGACATTTATTCCTATGACTTTTTTCCTGAGTACTGTTTTTGTTGTATCCCAATAGTTTTATTATGAATGCTTGTATGTTGTCCTAACCATAGGAATTTTTAAATTTCACCTATGGCACAATAATTTTTTACCCGAATATTATTTGGTTTCCATCATACTGTTATACTCAAAGAAGTTAATTTTTATAATTTCAGCCACTTTGAATTTGAGACTTGTTTTGTGCTCTTGTATATGGCATATTCTAGACAATTATTGATTTTCACCAGCGAAGAATGTGCATTGCTCTGATGCTAGATGGGATGGTCAACATGTCTGTTATGTCGAAATGCCTTATAAGTGTGTGTTTTTTTTTTGAGTTTTCAGTATCATTAATGATCACTTTTTAGTTATCCTGTCTATAATTGAAAGTGGTGTTGCAGTCCCCTATTATTATTATTATTATTGCAAAGATTTCTTTTTCTCTGTTTCTATTTGTCAGTATTTGTCTTGTGTGTTTTGGGACATTGTCATTAGGTACATATATATTCATTGTTACTAATCATGTCTTGTTTGATTGACCATCTTATTATTAGGAAATATAGTCATGATCTCCTATGAATAATCTTCCCTGCCTTAAAAAAATAGTTCCAGCTTCCTCCAATTGCAATAAAAAAGGTTGATTTTACCTGGAGTCTGGCTCCAGGTGCAGGTCTACTTTAAACCAGCAACAATCAGCAGCATTTGACGGCAGCTGCTTTCTTTTTGTTCTTCCCCAATTCCATAGCCATGATCTCCTATGACTAATCTTCCTTGTCTTAAAAAAAAATAGTTCCATTTTCCTCAAATTAGCTCTTTTTCTGTGTCCACTGTTTCAGTTGTCACCCACTAAGCCTCATCTCCAAATCACTGCAGTGAGTAAACGACCCAGGTATTAGGGGCAGGTTTTCCCAGCTTCTTTGCTCTTTCTACTTCTTCCCTCCCATGACTTGGTTCAATCCAATTGACCTCACTCACTTGGCCACTCTAAGGTTTGAGATGTTGGCCTGTGATTGTTGCTATTTATTGGTTTGTGAGTTAGTAGCTAGAGCAGTAAGTGGGAGTCTTCATCCATTTGTCTATCTTGCTCGATCCTCCTTTCTTCCTTGCACTGTGATTCATTATAATTTTTTTGGCCTAAATAGTAGCACCTAATACATATCTCATTCTGCTTGTTATTTTACCTCTTGTTTTGTCACTATTCCATTTTAGATCTTAAATGATATTTAAGAAACTAAGTAAAAAAAAAAAAGAAAGAAAGAAACTAGGTGCTGGTAACCCCAAGATTGGAAATCCACAGTCACCCACTGCTCTGTGAGAAAAAGATGAGCCTGTCTGCTCTCACTAATATTGACAGTTTTAGAAATGTAGGATCCTTAGGAGTCAGAATAAATTTAATAACAGTTATTATAGGTTTTTAGGTTTTCATTTATCACACTGAA